>JBBPMR010000157.1:5667-36602 GCA_038090415.1 Rossbeevera mucosa
CATTGCATTTGGGTCCCTGTATTTGAAGACCAATCAGATTGCAATTTTGTTGTGAGTCTCAAAGGACTCTATCACTTCTGTGTAGTTTTGGATTTCTACAATGTAATCTGCTATATTGTCTCTATAGTTTCCATCTAAGAATATTGGCCTCATTACTTCAGCCCAGATTTGTTGTTCTAGGAGCACTATCCCCATAACATCTTCACATATTGCTTGATCATAGTTAGCAATCCATCTTGGTAGGAACATTTGAGTTCACTCTGTTATGCTTGGTCTGGATAGGAATGAGCGTAGCCTCTGTGAAACAAGGAGCAAATGTATTGTCAGAATAGACAATCAAGAGACAAGGATATCATTGGGACTGAGGGTCTTAATGATAGATGAAGGCTAAGCAAGGATACCACTTTGAGGTGGTGGTCACAAATGTTGTCCTATTAAATGTAGAAGTGATGGTAACACAATCAAGTTGAGTGTTACGAGTCAAGTGTCCAGTCAAAAGTAAGCTGAAGACTTTCAGAGATTTATCCAATGAAGGGAAGGACAAGAGATGGGCTAGATTGCAGGAGGTGCAAGAGTATAGAGGAGATCCAGCTTAGGGAATACGGTGTGTATGGAGGGGTTTATATAGTACAGTGAAAGGATGATGACTAAGCAGATGTGAGTAATCTGCAGTAATGAAGATGAGCCAGAATGACTGCAGATGAGTAATGGTTATAAATAAAAAGAGTCAGTGTGACTGCGAATAAGTCAGGATGAGTCATGGAGGGAATGATGACTAAGGGCAAGTGATGTAAGCGGAATGGGGTTAAGGGTATCGAGTCATCATGGAAGAAAAGAAACAGCCTAAGCATAGTTTGAATGCAGAGACTTGATAGTCTGTAGTGAGAACTAAGAGAAAAGAGAAAAGAAAACAACATAACATAACATTACCCCTCTACTATGTTCAAGCTACCAGCAAAGAACTAGAAGTCTCCATAAGAGGGGCCAGGAGAACTGGTGACATTGGCATAAGCCATGTCATTCCATACATCATTGTCAACTAGGGTATTATTTGCAAACAGGAAGTGGTGTTGGCGAGGAGATGGAACAGGGTGTATCCAATTGGAGCACTGAGAAGAGTGGCTAGATTGTGAAGATTGAGAGAACATAGGGGAAGAAGCCAGGAAAGGAATGCAAGGGGGGTGCCTCAAGAGACAGCGTATCTAAGGGTGGCTGGGTCGCCAGCGAAGACATGTGGGGCATTGATAAAATGTGTGGTCAGCATGTCAATGTCCAAGATAGTGGCAGTGGAAGCAGGCTTCATGATAGTGGAGATGTGAGTGAGGAAGAGGTGTTTGGCCACTGTTACCAGTTCAAATGGCTTCTGCTCAAGCATTGATCTCTTTGGTTTCTAATGGAGATGATGAGGTAGATGGGGTATGGGGGGATGGAACACATTGCTGGTGATGTAAGTCAGCAAGGTAGCAGTCCAGATTGACTAAGAATTCTTCCATGCCAAGCTGGTACAAGGCTACAGAGAGAGCACCACGAAGTTCATTTCTGATGGTGGAGAGGAGAAAGCCGATGAATCTGACGTGTGCCTGTGCAGTGACATGTGACGCAATGGAGATGAGGTGTTCTGCTTGGAGTTAAGTGCAATAGAGAGCATATAGTAGAGAGCCCACATCCAGGTAAGCTGCTATGGAGGTGGTGAGGCGAGAGTTGGTGATGTACTGGTTCATCAGATAAATGTACTTCTCATCAGGGAAGTTGCCATGGAGGCAGGACATGTAAAGTGGGACACTGACAGAAAGGTCGGGTTTTGGGAGCCCAGTGGATGGTGCAGCAGCAATGGAGATGGGAGGTAGAGTGTCAGACTTGGACTGGTTATCTCAGCCAGCCTGCGTGATGGATGACATGGTATCTAAGGGTAAATAGGATTCAGAGGGCAATGATGAGGAGGCAGTTGAGGGAGTAAATTCAAGGGCCATAGTATACTATGAGTGTTGAGAATGTTAGGAACGACATGGTGTTTTTGTGGTAGAAGTTGAAGAAGCTGAGGAAAGAGGAAAAGTGAGGGGGTGGAGGTTTTTATAACTGGAAAGGAGTGATTTCACATGCTGCAACTCCGACTCGGCAATCCATGAGTCTTCTTCAGCTGAGTATCCTTTCCATCAGTCAGATCAGGAACATGCGGTGTGATGTAGTTCCACAGTGGTGTAAGATTCATTCAGTTTCGTATTCTTTTTCATCTTCTATAAGTTCTGATGGTGGTGCAGGGAAGTTCTTCCCATGGACAGAGTTCTCATGATAGGGGGTGAGAAGAGAAGCATGAAACATGTCATGGATTTTCCATGTTTTAGAGAGGTGTAGCTTGTACGTGATCAGAGATAGGACCTTGATAATGGTAAAGGATTCTTCTTGCTTAGAAGTGAACTTCACATAAGTTATGGTTCAGCAGAGGTTCCTGGCTTTGGGCCAGACTTTATCTCTGAGGATGAAGAAAACAAAGTGATGGTTTGATTGAGAGGCCATAACTTGCCTAGCAAGTTCATGGAAGGAGAGGGCTTTATTGCAAGTGGTAGCGAGGTCCTTAAGATGTGTTTCAACAGTGGAAATGTTGGTATCAGAGATAATGGAGGGCAAGGCATGAGGTTCAAAACTGAGGATAAAGGAGAATGGGAACTTGTTGGTCATGAAGTAAGGGTGGTGATTGTGGGCGAATTTGGTGTGAGAGATCAAATCAGACCATAAGGTGGGGTTGCTTTCACAGAGAATACAGAGGTAAGTTTCCACTTCCTGGTTCACACGCTTGGTTTCTCTGTTAGATTGGGGGTGATAGGCAGTGGACAGGGAGAGATCATAGCCAAGGAGATGTCCAAGCTCTTGAGCAAAGGCAGAGGCAAATTGTGGGCCTCAATCTGAGATAATCTTATCACAGACCAAAGTGGGTGTAAACTTTGTGGAAGAAAAGAGAGGCTATCTCTTTAGTGGTAATGGTTTTCTTGGTGGGGCATAGAATTACCCCCTTACTAAGCCCATGGTCAACCATGACAAAGAGAGGGTCAAAGCCAGAGAATGCTGGAAGGTCAGTGATGAGGTCACAAGAGACCTGTTGAAAGGGGTGGAAGCACAAAGATTTGATAGGGGCAAGCGGAGGAACAGTAGAGTGCATGTTTGTCTTGTTCTGCTGGCAAAGAGCACAGCTCTCAATGTATTTATGAACATACTGGGCAAGGCTGGGCCACCAGAATTTGGCAGCAATGAGTTGATAAGTTTTTAAGTAGCTGGGATTACCAGCAGTAAGGTGATGATGGCAATGTTCCAGGATCGAGCAGCAGAGAGAGTCATTGGGAGGAACATAGACACAACCTTGATAGATGAGAACACCTGCATCGCATCACCAGTCAGCAAAATGAGACTGAAATGCAGGGGGAATCTTTCCATCCAATGCTTAGAGGGCCTGCAAAACAAGGGAATCCTCTTTCAAGAAGGAGGCGATGTGGTTGGCCAGTGAGGTGTTGATGAGACGAACAAAAAGAGAGTCTGGGAGGATGACTGTGTTGTCATTGCCTGGAACATCAGGACAAAGGTTGGAGTGGTGGAAGAAGCATTAGGACCAGTGAGGAGTTTGCCAGCAATGTGTACGATGTTACATTTGATCTAGGTAGGAATAGGTGTAGCCTTGAGAAGAAGGTCTTGGAGCAAAGAACAAGGGCAAGGAGTCTTGAGGGATAAGGGATTAAGATGACCTAGGGTCAGGGGAGCTAGGGAGGTCTTGAAGATCAAAGAGATCAAGACGACAAGGTTCTTCGAGGGTCGAGGGATTGAAGACAAGGTTTCTAAAAGTGACAGGGACAACCTGTAAAGCTGGATAGTGCTTTCAAAGATTGAAGTGTCCTTTCAAGTGCAGGACAAAGTCACACAGAGGGTTCAAGGAAACAAGGGATATATTCCAAGACATATCTAGGAGGATACTCAGGAGATTAAGGTTAGAGAGAAAGAAAGAGCAATGTCGAGTCACTTATAAGTAGAGAAAAATGAACAATAAGGATAACAATGATTGGTTAGTAATAGTGGTGCCACAGAATGCTATGGAATAGTGGGGAATGTGTAGGTAATCCGCAGCAAGGAACAATAAAAAGCTGTGGATGACTAAGTGTACATAAAAGTGATGATAGAAGCAAGAATATAGGCAAAAGAGAAGAGAAAAAGGAAGGGGTCTCTACAAATCGTAAGATTACCCCCTTAGTAGATGAAAAGTCACTGACATTTCTACATCCTTGGGGACCCAGTCATGTTGCTGATGGCAACATCATCATATTTGAATAGTCCATCATCGTCTAGACCCCAGGTCCTAGCATGCTCATTCTCCCACCTTTGATTTCCTTTAGTAACATGGTTCCACCAGCAGAATTCCTCCTGAGTTGAAGAAGGGATTTGAGAGGGGGGTTGGTGGTATGATGGCTGAGAGAAAGAGATTGAGGGGGTAGCTGAGGAAGTGGCTCGAGAGTGATGAGTATGTCTTCAAGAGCAAGGAGGAGGAATGGGAAGAGGTTGAACAGCAGGGCAGTGAACTTATGGATGGCCAGAAGCTGAGATGAGGCAAATGGGACAATGGTAGTCTTCACAATCAACCCTCTTGTGGCCACAACGATGGCACACATAGCATGTGGAGGAATAGTCAGGATGATGGCAGGGAAGGACTACCTCATTGCCATCCAAGAACTCCTGTCATTCTGCTTGGGTGAAGTCTGCTTCAACTTGAGTGAGTACTTGTTCCTCCTTGAGGTCTAGGGGAGATAAGCTGGCTGAGGGGGTGGTAGAAACATCTGAAAGAGTGTTGTTATGAAGGTCTGAATCAGAGATAAGGGCATCTGCAAGTCTGTTAAGAAGGGGGCAATGAGGTTGGTGAAGAAGGTTGTTAGCATGAAGAAGGGAATCAATCATACCCAACTGGTCTAAGAGAGGGAGAAGAGTGAGGGCTTGGATTTTGGCAGCTTCCTTAAGAATGGAAACAAAGAGACAGACAAAGGGATTGTCAGACCTTAGGAAGAAAGGGGGAATGCGGTCTGTAGCAATAGAAAGGCAGAGGTTTTGCATATAGGCCTGTCTGGCAAGGTGAAGGGGGGAGTCTGTGTCGATGAGAAGTTCAAGAGTGGAAGCCAAGCAAGGATCACAGAGCTGGGAGTCAATAAGGTCAAGGTTTCCTTCCTTGGAGAAGGAAAGGAGTCTGTGAATGAAGGGGAGTTCTATGGAAGAGCCAAAAGTGGAGGAGTCCATTGCTTTGGAGGGGGATGTTTTTATCGATGAGTGGGTGGTTTGTTGCTGAGGGAAAAGACAGAGGGGTGGGCCTTTTTGTAGGCATCCAAGACTATTTTGGCATGTTTGAGTTCCTTGTCAGGTATCCAGGAGTCATCTTTGGCTGAGTGACACTTCCATTGAATCAGGAAGTGGCACTTCTTTGGTGGCCCCTTGTGTCATACAATCTTCTCAATCTCATACTCTTCTTCACCTTTTATAGATCCGGAGGGGGCGAAGGGAAGCTGGGGCCATAGATGAGGTTTTTGTGATAAGGAGATAGAAGGGAGGCATGGAACACATTATGAATGTGCCAAGTTTTGGAGAGGTGGAGTTTATAGGTGATTGGGGATAAGACATTGGTGATAGTGAAGGGTCCTTCTCACTTAGTTTCAAGTTTTGGGCAGGCTAAGGAGCGTCGAAGATTCCTGGCCTCCAGCCAGACTTTGTCTCCTTTTGAGAAGGGTTTGAAGGACTTGGTGGATTGAGCCTTCATTACTTGACGAGCTAGTTCATGGGCAGCTAGGGCTTCATCTTGAGCAGCAGAGAGCTTCTGGAGTCTTGTTTCAACTACAGGGATGTTTGATTCAGAGATTACCAATGGGAAGGAGCGGGGTTCATATTCCATCATAAAGAAGAATAGAGACTTCCCTGTGACAGAATGGAAGTGGTGATTATGGGCAAATTTGACATGGGAGATATGTTCTGCCCATTTGGTAGGGTTGTCATGATAATAGATGCAGAGGAATGTCTCTATCTCCTGGTTAACTCTCTCGGTTTCTCTCTCAGTTTAAGGGTGGTAGACTGTGGACAGGGAGAGGGTGTATCCAATGAGGTTTGCGAGTTCTTTGGCAAAGGCTGAGATGAACTGAGGACCACAATCTGAGATGATTTTATCATAGAGACTGAACCAGGTGTAGACCTTATGAAAGAAAAGATTGGCTATCCCTTCTGCAGCGACCAATTTCTTGGTAGGGCAAAGAATTACCCCCTTAGTAAAACCATGGTCAACCACAACCAATAGAGAATCAAAGCCATTGGAGAGGGGAAGATCTGTGATCAGGTTACAGGAGACTTGTTGGAAGGGGCGAGAGCAGGAGGAGGCGATGGGGTTAAGTGGAGAAATAGTGGGATGGGTGTTGACCTTGTTTTGTTGGCAAGTAGCACAGCTTTCAACATATTTTCAGACAAAGTGGGCTAGGCCAGGCCACCAGAACTCAAAGGCAACTAGTTGATGTGTTTTGAAGTATCCAGGATGTTCAGCAAAGAGATGATCATGGGAACAAGCTACAGTGGATTGGTGTAGTTGCAGATTATTTGGGACATAGACTTGGCCTTGGTAGGTAAGAATATCAGCATCAAACTGCCAGTCAGAGAGGTGAGAGTGGAATTTGGAGGGGAGATCACCCTTGATTGCACAAAGGGAGTTCAGAACAAGGGAATCAGAGGAGGAGGAGAGGGCAGTGTCAATGAGATTTACAAAGAGTAATGGAGGAAGGAGGGTGACGTCGTTATTGTCAGTGTCAGAGTTAGGGATGAGGTATGGTCAGCAAGACAAGGCATCCGGAGCTGCAAGGAGTTTATCAGGGACATGGATGAGTTTGAGGTCAAAGCCTGCAATATCCAAGAGCCAGCAAGCCTGTCAACGATTTAACTTCTGGAGTTGGTGGAAGTAGGTGAGATTTTTGTGGTCAGTAAAGACCTGAATGGTGAATGGGAAGCCATGGAGATACTGTCACCAGAATTTCAGAGCATGGATGACAGCAAAAACTTCTCTGTCATGGATGTTGTAGTTCCACTCAGCAGCAGTAAAGGATTGGGAGAGGTATGAGCAGGGTTTCCAGTCCCCATTGGTGTCTGTTTAAAGGAGGATCCCTTCAGTTGCATGCTTGGAAGCATCGGTGGCAATGGCAAAGGGTTTGGATAGGTCTGGGAGGGAGAAAATTTGTTTTGAAAGAAATGCTGCTTTCAGGGAGTTGAAGCAGTTTGGCAAGTGGAGGACCAGTTCCAGAGCTGGATCTTCTTAGTGAGGTCAATAAGGGGACAAGCAACATTGGAGTAGTTTGAGATGAAACAACAATAGATATTTGCAATGCCTAGGAAGAACTGGACACCTTTGAGCTTAGAAAAAGTGGGCCAGTTAGCAATACCAGCCAGTTTCACAGAGTCTGTAGCAAGGTGTCCAGGCTTGACAATCATCCCTAGATATTCTATTTCCAAGGCAGCAAAGTTGCACTTTTTGAGCTTGAGGTGGAGGTTCAACTCCATCATGC
This sequence comes from Rossbeevera mucosa, assembly GCA_038090415.1. Lineage (NCBI taxonomy): Eukaryota > Fungi > Basidiomycota > Agaricomycetes > Boletales > Boletaceae > Rossbeevera > Rossbeevera mucosa. The sequence continues at coordinate 13,221 of JBBPMR010000157.1, forward strand.
ATTGAAGGACTCGTTTGGTGCATTCTTCGTGGGTGGCTCTGTCTGGGAAGAAGATTAGGAGGTCGTTCATATAGATAACTAACCATCCCTCAGTGAGAAGGTCACAAAATGAGTGGTTCATGAAATGTTGAAAGGTGGCAGGGGGGTTGGTGAGGCCAAAGAACATGACTGTTGGTTCAAAAAAGCCCTTGTTGGTGTTGAAGGCCATTTTTAATCCTAACATTATTATAACCCCATCAAACATTGAACTTGGTAAAGACATTGGCTCCTTTGAGCTTATCGATGAGGTCGGAGATGAGGGGAAGGAGGTAGGCATCATGAGTAGTGTGTTCATTGACATATTGATAGTTCTGGCAGGGTCAGAGTCCTCCATCTTTCTTTTTGACAAAGAAGAAAGGGAATGCTTGGAGGGAGTTGGAAGGTTGGATCTTTTCTGTCTTAAGATTCTCCTTGATAAAGGCCTCTGTTGCCTGGCATTCTTCAGGAGTCAAGGGGTAGGCTTTCCCTACTTTTGGAACAAAGGTTTCATTGAGGTTGATTTCATGGTCATAAAGTCGAGATGGGGGGAGATAGTCAGCAGACTTCTTAGTAAAAACAGAGGAGTAGGCTGAGCATTCTGGTGGGAGGGTGACTTTTGGTTTGGCCTTGTCTGCATCAATGGCCAGTTTGGTTGCAGTGGTGAAAGCTTTGACCATGGTGAAAGGTATCTGGGCAAAGTGTTGTCCACATTTGATCACTCTATTAATCAGATAGTGGGTCCTGGCTTGGGTGGGGAAGTGATGACCTGCCCAGTTGTTCAGGTAGTCATAGAATCTGTTACGCTTGGTCTGGATAAGAACAAGTGTAGCCTCGAGAAGAAGATCTTAGAACAAGAGACTAGAGCAAGAGAGTCCTGAGGGCTGAGGGATCAAGACAATCAATGGGCAAGGGGGTCGAGAAGCCTTGAGGATCACAGGGATCCAGGCAACGAGGTTCTTTGAGGGTCGAGGGATTGAAGACAAGAGTCTGAGAGCGACAAAGACAACCTAGAAAGCTGAGTGAAGGCTTAGAGGTTGAAGCATTCTTTCAAGTGCAGGATGAGGTCACACAGAGGTTCCAAAGGACAAAGGATATATTCCAAGTCATATTTGAGAGAATACTCGAGGAGGTCAAGGCTATAGAAAAGGAAGAGTGGCGCTGAGTCGCTTATAAGTAGGAAAAGAACAATAGAAAATGACTATAATTGGTCGAATAAAAGTGGTGTCATGGAACACTATGGAAAGGTGAGGAATGAGTAGGTAATCTGCAGTAAGGAACAATAAGAAGCTGCGGATGACTAAGTATTACACAGATGCAGTAATAAGAGATAGACATAGAGAGCAAAAGAAGAGGCAAGGAAAAGAAAAGAGATGGGGGTCCACACAAGTCATAACAGAATCATCCATCATAGACAGGATCTGAGTCAATATGTCAGATGACTTTGGCTGTGGAGGGTGGAGGGTGGAGCTTTGCAACATGTCTGAGGTGGTCTTGGTTATAGAAAGCATTGAGCTCATTTGCTTCATCACAAGATGTTGTGATGGTAACAGTTTTCTTTGCCCAATCAATTGTTAGGTTGGTTTTTTGGAGCCAGGGTAGTCCAAGGATGATGTTCTCTTTGCCACAATGCATGTCATAGAACTTGACTTGCTGGAGCAGGCCAGCAATATGGATGTAGAGGGAGCAAGTAAACTTTATGTGATCATTTTTGTTGGTGGATTGGTTGACATTTTGAACTGGAATGGATTGAGGGAAGTGTTCCTTGGGGAGGTTGTGCTTGTTGACAAAGTTCCAACTGATGCAGGAGACATCTACTCCAGAGTCAATGAGAGTGAAGGTGTTGATGTCTTTGAGATTATGAGTAGGGACGACAAGATGAAGGGGAACATGCATGGATTTCATTTGTCTATTGGCTACAAGTACATTGGTTTGGAATATGGAGGGAGCCTGCATCAGGAAGGGCCTCCACTTTAAAAACCTGAAAGGAATACTTGGGAAACAGTTGTTTCTTCGTCATCTTCAATCTTCTGAAGGGACAAGGTGGAGGGTTCTTCTTTGACTCTTTGAACTTTCTTTTCAAAGAGTTTGGTCGAGGAGAAGGTGGAATAGGTAGTGGCTGAGTGGCCACCCTTGCGACATCTAAAGCAGAGCTTTTGTTCAATGCATCCCTTCTTTTCTTGGGGAGTGAGCTTTGGAATGTGGATGGCATCAACATCCATTGCATTAGGGTCTTTCTCCATTTTGGTGGAGGAACCATTATGGTAGGAAACATAGAAGGAGGTGGTGGAGGTCTTTTTGTTGTGGTTAGCAACACTATCTGCTTGATTCCATTGGATTTGGAAGTAAATGGCCTTTGAGTACCAAGCTGTGATAGTAGTGAGGGGGTGTCCATTGAGTAAATGCAACACATGAGAGAAGAGGTAAGTCCTGTGGAGAAATATCCAATCAGGATATCATCGAAGAAGATACCACTGAGGGCAACTTGGTTCTGGAATTCCAAGATGTAGGTGGTGAGGGAGGTGTCCTTGGTCATTCTGGTTGATGAGAGCCAGGCAATAGCATTTGCCCTGGTATTCAGGTGGACAAAGGCATTTTTGAACTTAGTAATAAGTTCAGCTATGGTTCTGAGGGAGGGGGGTTGAGTTTTGAGGGCCTTGATTCTGAAGGTGGATGCCCAAGCGAGGGCTGATCCTTCGGTCATGTGAAAGAGGGCATAGGCGACTTTTTTCACCTCAGTGTCATAGACAGTCTCGTTGACTAGAAGGTACATCAGGACTGTATTGATAAAGGTCTGGACATCGGTGAAGGAGCCATTGAAGGCCTTGGATACTTCTAATTAGAGCTCAGTGTTTCTAGTGATGGACATAGCGGAGGGTGGGGGGCTGGATACAGAGAAAGGGGTTGGAGATGCTGGTGGAGTTCCTGGATTGGAATCTGAGAAGGTGGAGGCAGAATGTATTGTCTAGAGATAGGGGAGGCAGGAGGTGGATATGAAGGAGCAGGAGATCCTCTCCTAGGTCTGAGGGGATTAAAAGACAAAATGGTGGGGCACTACAAACAACAGTAGGCTCAAAGAGTAAACCTTGACCTTTTGTTACACTTGGTCTGGGTAGCAACAGGTGTAGCCTTGAGAAGAAGGTCTTGGAGCAAAGAACAAGGGAAAGGAGTCTTGAGGAACAAGGGATCAAGATGACCTATGGTCAGGGGGGCTAGGGAGGTCTTGAGGATCAAAGGGATCAAAATGACAAGGTTCTTCAAGAGTTGAGGGATCGAAGACAAGATTTCTAAAAGCAACAAAGACAACCTATAAAGCTGGATAGTGCTTTTAAAGGTTGAAGCATCCTTTCAAGTGCAGGATGAAGTCACACAGAGGGTTCAAGGAGACAAGGAATATATTCCAAGACATATCTAGAAGGATACTCAAGGAGGTCAAGGTTAGAGAGAAAGAAAAAGCAATGTTGAGTCACTTATAAGTAGGGAAAAATGAACAATAAGAATAACAATGATTGGTCAGTAATAGTGGTGCCACGGAATGCTATGGAATAGTGGGGAATGCGTAGGTAATCCGCAGCAAGGAATAATAAGAAGCTGTGGATGACTAAGTGTATATAAAAGCAATGATAGGAGCAAGAACATAGGCAAAAGAGAAGGGGAGGGGGGTCTCTATGAATCATAACATATGATTTTAAGATCAAAGTCAGAGAGGTCAAGAAGCCAACCAGCTGTTGGTGGTTCAGGTGTTGTGCCTGATGGAAGTATGTGAGGTTTTTGTGGTCCATGAAGACCTGTACTGGGAAGGGGGAGCCATGAAGGTAGTGCCTCCATGTCTTGAGAGCACAGATAATGGCAAGTAGTTCACAATCATAGATATCATAGTTTCGTTCTGCAGAGGAGAACATCTGGAAGAGGTAGAAACAAGGGTGCCAGTCTCTGTTGAAATCAGTTTGAAGAAGAATGGCACCAGTTGTGTATTTGGAGGTGTCAGTGGTGATGGCAAAGGAGGTGGAGAGGTCAGGGGGTTGAAGGACAGGTTTTGATAGGAAGAGCTGCTTTAATGATTGGAACGACTGTTCGCAGGTGGGAGTCCATGACCAAGCAAGGTTCTTCTTGGTGAGATCCAAGAGGGGGAGTGCAATGGTAGAGTAGTCCAGGATGAACCAGTGATAGAAATTGGTGAAGCCAAGAAAAGAGCAAACTTTCTTAACTTTGGTGGAGGTTGGCCAGAAGGCAATCCGATCAAGCTTGACAGGATCCATAGCAATCTGTCCAGGTTGGATGATGATGCTGAGGTATTTGACCTTCTTGGTTGCAAAGTTGCATTTGAAGAAGTAGAAATAAAGATTGAGTTCTTGCATTCATTGAAGAACATGCTCAGTGTGCTCCATGTGGGTAGCGTCATCGGGAGAGAAGATAAGGAGATCATTCATGTAGATGATAAGCCATCCTTCAGCGATCATGGCTTGGAATGAGTCATTCATGAAGTGCTGGAAGGTAGCAGGGGAATTGTATAGACTGAAGAACATGACAGTCAGTTTGTAGAGACCCTTATACATAATGAACATAGTTTTCCACTGGTGTCCGTCTTTGATTTGAATGATGTTGTAGCCCCAGCAGATGTCGAACTTGGTGATGACCTTGGTGTCTTTTAGTTTGTCGATGAGGTCAGAGATCAAAGGGAGGAGATAGGCATTATGAATGGTGTGTTCATTGATGTAGCGGTAATCTTGGCATGGGCAGAGTTTGCCATCTTTCTTCTTTACAAAGAAAAAAATGGGAGGCCTGGAGTGAGTTTGAGGGTTGGATTTTTCCAGAGCAAAGGTTTTCCTCAAGGAAGTCATTGGTGGCTTTCCATTCCTTAGGAGACAAAGGATAGAGTTTCCTGATTTTCGGGATGAAGGACTCATTGAGATTTATCTCATGATCATAGGGATGAGAGGGAGGTACATGGTCAGTGATGTCTTCCAAGAAGACCGAAGCAAATGCCAAGTATTCAGCAGGGAGAAAACAGTAGGAGATTTTGCCTTTTTGGCAGCCATGGCAAGCTTGGTGGTGGAGATTAGCTTGACGCAGACTAGAGAACCAAGAGGGGCGAAGTGATAGACACCACAAATAACGTGCTTGATGGTTTGGTTCTCTTTAGCTCTTAGCAGGTAGGCTTTTGAGTCATTGAAGTCCAGAAAAGGGTGGAGCCGATCCTGGGTGTCCAGAGTAATTTTGGGATGGTGTGGGGGTTTGAACAGTGTAGGTGATGGAGAACAGAAGCAGGAGTCATGGCGTTGAGAGTTTGCTATATAGATAGAGTACAAGTCCTTTGATTGATCACAGGACTTGTTGAGGGTTAAAGTCTGGAACTTCCAATCAATAATTGGGTTGGTAGAGTGCAGCCAGAGGAGGCCAAGAATGAGGTTTTCCTTGACGCAGGACATGACATAGAAGAGAACCTTTTGGGAAACCCCTTCAATGTTAACATAGAGGATACAAGAGTAGTGGATTTCACCATTTTTGTTCAAGGACTGGTCAACATTTCAAACCAATATGGAGCTGTCAAGTTTTTTGGTAGGGAGGTGATGTTTTTGTATGGAACATCCAGTTGATGCAGGAGATATCTGCACCACTGTCAACGAGGGCACAGGTGTTAATGACTTTCATCGTATGTGAGGGTACCACAGGCTGCAAAGAAATACACATAGATTTCACAGATTGGGATACAATTACAGGGGCACATGTAGCTCTAGAAGATCCTTGCATTAAATGAGGTCTCCTCTTCAAAAATTCCACTTGGTGGTGTAAAAGTGAACTCTTCCGACAGTGTCTTCATTGTCATTGTCAACCTTCACCTCCTCCAGCTTGGGGAGTTCTTCTTTAATGTGCTGAATCTTCTTCTTCAAAGATTTGGATGCAAAGTTGGGGCAGGCAGGAGAGGCATGTTCCAGTTTGCAGCAGCAGAAGCAGAGATTCTTCTCAATGCAACATTTGCACTCCTCAGAAGTAAGTTTCCCAACTTTGATTGCATCAATGTCCATGGCGTTAGGGTCACAAGCGGGGGTGAAGAAGTGGGAGAATGAGATGGTGTTTCGTAAGGGGTTATGGGAGCAGCTAATGATGAGGTTGGCAGTATCCCATTGGGCCTGATGCTGAGCGGCATGGGAGTACCATTTGTTGATGGGTTTTGGTACTGTATCCATAGAGTAGATACAGCAAGTGAGTGTAGGAGGAATCCCAGCTTGGAAGTAAGAGATGAGGATGTTGGGGTTGACAATCTCAGCTTGGGTGATGTTGTTACAGAACATGGCAATATATTCTGTGAGAGAGGGTTTATAAAATTCTCCTTTCTTCTTCTGAGTTATCTGCTTGGTGGAAAGCCAAGTGATGGCATTGTTGACTGTCGTAGTGCTTGCAGGCAGCCTTGAAGAGCTTCATGAACTTCTTAAAGGTTCCCATGGTAATATCTTCATTGTCATTGATAGAGTTTTGGTGGAAGGTCTGGGCCCAGGTAGAGGCGGACTCCTTGGTCATAAATGAGAGAGTGAAGGGGATCTTCTTTTCGTCTGTGTTATATACTTCTTTGTTAACCTCAAGATAGAAGTTAACCAAGAAGAGCCAGGGTATGGCTTTGGTATAAGAGCTATAAAAGTGTTTGGGGGTTGCAATGCAATGCTTGGTGGGTTTGGACATGGTGTGAAGTGGTGGTTGAATGGGAGTGGAAGAAGGAGGAGTGGAGTCGGGGGGTAAGGATAGAGCAGTTCACAAGTGGAGGGACAGGGACAGCATTTTGTCCTCGTCTTTAGGTGAAGGGATGAGAATGTCAGGCTTCAAAGAATTATCTTCAAGGCTGGAGTGGACAGAGGGTTCTGGTAAAGTTTCAACAGGGTATGGGGCAGAGGGTTGTTACCTTAAGTGATGGGGATCAGGTTTACAAGGTGGTCAAGAAATGGTGGTGGTTTACAGCAATGGTGACTGATAAGGTGAAGCTAGGTCTTTTGTTATGCTTGGTCGTGGTAGAAATGAGCATAGCCTCTGTGAAACAAGGAGCAAAGGTATCATCAGAATAGACAATCAAGGGACAAGGATATCATTGGGATCGAGGGTCTCAATGATAGACAAAGGCAAAGGATACCACTTTAAGGTGGCAGTCACAAATGTTGTCCTATCGAATATAGAAGCAACGGTAACACAATCAAGTGTCACAAGTCAAGCATTCAGTCAAAAGTAGGATAAAGACTTTCAGAGATTCACCCAATGAAGGGAAGGATAAGGGATGGGCTAGATTGCAGGAGGTGTGAGAGTAAAGAGGAGATCTAGCTTAGGGAATATGGTGTGTATGGAGGGGTTTATATAGTACAGTGAAAGGAAGCTGACTAAGCAGATGGAACACCATGAAATATGGTGGAAGGATGATGAGTAATCTGCAGTAATGAAGATGAGTCAGAATGACTGCAGATGAGTAATGGTTACAAATAAAATGAGCCAGTGTGACTGCAGATGAGTCAGAATGAGTCATGGAGGGAATGATGACTAAGGGCAAGTGATGTAAGTGGAATGCAGTTAAGGGTATTGAGTCATCATGAAAGAAAAGAAATGGCCTAAGCATGATTCAAATGCAGAGACTTGGTAGTCCATAGTGAGAATGAAGAGAAAAGAGAAAAGAAAACAATGGAATGTAACACACTCCATATTTCCTTGTTTCATAGCCATTAGTCTCCTTATGACCAGTTCCTTTTCATTTCCCATAGTGAAACACTGTCATAAGATGTGCTCCACTTGTTCCATATTAGAGAATATATAGCCTGGGTTTTTAGTCTTTTTAATTTTGTTACAGGCCCAGACACCCACACTGTTTACATCTTTTTCTTTCATTGATTCGATATGGACCAACACCATGTAAGTTCTATGCTTATCCTTCAGATAAGCTTCCTTGTTCATCATTAGGTAGATCTCCATTTTGGTCCATCATTCTTCAAAATGATTATAAGCTCTGTTAAAGCTTTCTGGATCAGGCACTATAGTGACCTTCTTTTCTATGGCTGTAGTGACCACACTAGCTTCTATGAGGTTGTGGATATTGCTGGCTACATTTCTTGTCAGGTCTAGGTCATTTTCAGCTTGGCCCAGCCTCTCTTTCAATTGAATGTTTTCGGCTGCAGATACAGCCAATTGAGCGCTAATAGAAGCTAGCTGCTCTAGTATCTGTTTCATCAACATATTTGTCTAGGAAAGGGTCTGTGATGGTGGGGAGAAAAGGAGGAGAGTGCTACTAGAAAGGTTGCTTTGGCTTTGTAGCTGTGTATATTTCCATGAGAGTTAATAAGTAGTCTTTGCCCAATCAAGGAATTCGGGAACTGTTTTCTAAGCCAATACAGCCACTGATCTAATTCAGTGAAGTTGCTAAGAATGGTTATGTTCTACTGGGATTTGTGTTGTTTTGGGGATTTTTTACCACTAAGGGATTGCTTGGATTTCTTGGATTGCACTAAAGTTGCCAAGAATAAATTCAATGATATCTCTGTTGAAATCCAGGTTTACTGTTTCTTATCAGGTGATACTCATGAAGAGACCAACCACCAATCTATATAAATCCTAAATAAATAAATAAAATATCAGAGTACACAAGCCCTAAACACCTGTTGAAGAGAGTCAAGTCAAAGGAACCGGAATGCCTGGCTATGGCACTGATTTAGCTCAGTAAGGCTGTAAATCTTACAGAATAAATCATGATTCCACTATGCTCAATATTGGGTCACAGTTCCATAGTAGCCTCACATTCTACTGATCTGTGTCTAGTGCTCTATGATGGGTCCTAATGGTCCCAGCAACTTTATGCTTATTTACAACTGCTGGGGCTCTGTACCAAATAAATCTGATACCACCAGAACAGTACTATGCCAAAGAAGCATATATGTAGCAGTGGAGAACTGGTTGCTTTCCAGTGACAGTAACCTAGTCAAGGGATTCTGTTTAATCTCTGGTAGTCTGAGTGGTTCCCCTTAACTTTGGAGTCCAAGTGTAACGAGATGGCAGGTAGAAGAAACCAGTCTTGTTCTAATAAAGGCAACCAATCTTTAACAAAATCTAGATGCCACACTTGAACAAAAACTTAAGAGAAGAAAGGTGTTGGCAAAGAGAATCCAACGAGAACAAAACTTGTTCATTCTGTTGCTGCATTCAAGTATATATACTACTTTACATGAGGCATCCATAAGAACAAATGCTATACTACATGCTACTACAATGAGGCAAGGCAGTGTGGAATGGAAGAGAAGCACTGCCTTACTGATTATATGTGTTGTTCTAGACTATGATATTATGATGACATCAGATGATGTAATGCAGTGTGATAAGTGCTTGTGTTACATTTAGAGTGCTAAGGACTTGGATAAAATAAGGGGAAAGAAATAGGTGCTATTAGCACTTATGGTAAAATCTAGTAATGACTACTATGGTTTGCAACAGTATCCATATATCCCCTACACCCATACTAATGAGTGTTGTTCATGTGAAGCACCCAATTCCAATGAGCAACACTCTAAACTCACCACAAACCAATGGAGAAACAATCTCAAAAAAAAATCACATTAAGTAGTATAGGGAGGCACTCACAAAGAGGTGCATCAACCTAGCTGTAGTGAAAATAATGTGGCAATGACAGTCATATAACTGTGGGAAATCCCAATAACTATTCTATACAGGGTGGTGACTAAGCCCTGTGATATGGTGATACTCACAAAAAAACCAGCAACAACATCCAATCAATCAATTGTTATAAAACCCTCAAAACCATTGTTATTGTCCTTAGACACCCACCATAGATGCTTGCTTAACTGCCTCTCATAGCATTGTCATAGATGCCTGCTTCTTAGCACCCGCACATAGCAACATAGTTGCGTAATAGCATAGCATTGGTCATTGCTCTAGCCCCATGACATCATAGTAACATCATTGTCTAGACCATTACATCATGGCAGCATGGATAGCACATTGCATAGGCATGATATCCTCATTGCATAGATAATGCCTCATGGCATATAGCCTTGTGCATGTTCTACACATGTCTTCCCATGACCATGAGAACACTATAGCCATAGATAGTAATTGTTCCCATTGACATCATAGCATAGCCTAGATAGTAAATACATGGTAGCCTCATGGCTCATAGTATATAAGTAGGGTAGTTAGCAGGATGGTGTTGGCAATGACCAAATCTATACAGAAATGGCACTAGGTCACCCACAATCAAAGCTAATAACTCAAGGAGGGGAACTGTTTAGTTGGGAATCAACCAGAACAGACTGAGGAGTCTGACTGGTGCTGCATTCATTATATACTACAGTACACATGTTCTACATGAGGCTACTTTAGGGTAAGCATGTGACTAGTTCTCACAGTCGTGAGAATGATATATCTATATAAGGTTATAGTACCATGAGTACATGGGGGCCACTCACACTTGAATGTGCACTAATAACCCTCCAAAGCAAACATATAGAGTTCTACTTTGTAACAATATTTAGATTGGAGTATTGTACTCCATCTGATTAATGTCTCAGAGTTGGCTATCCAAGTGTGGCTGTTTATGATCCAGATGACCATATTCGACATCTCTATCAATTGAGCAATATGGCACAATGAAAGCCTCAAGGGTATGCAGCGAAATGCACCAATACAATGAGAGAAAGAGCAAGGAGTGGGGAGGGTGGTAAGAGTCTTTTCTAATGTTGGTAACACCTAGACAATGATGGTCAATGGCCCTGGCCACACAATCACTATACTCAGACAATGGGAAACAATCAATATGTGCAACAAAGTATGCCAATGTATAAGCAATACTACTAGAGGGCAATATGTGAGCCACTATAAGGAGTTTAGATGATGACCCAAGAAGAAAAGACTAGGAAACTATCAAGAAATCCTATCTGACTATATACTATCAGCCTGTGGCTGTACTATGCTATGCTATACTATATATATCCATCATCAGGACCAATCTATCTATGGCTATGTTTATCTATAGGCAGTGTGTCATGATTCATAAGGATCCCCATTTTTTTTTTTCTTTTTTTTGCTCTTTGTGTTCCTTTCTCTATCATCACTTTCATATATACTTAGTCATCTACAGCTTTTTATTGTTCCTTACTGCAGATTACCTACTCATTCCACAACCTTCCATAGTGTTCTATGACACCACTGTTATTTAGCCAATCATAGTCATTCTTATTGTTTCTTTCCCTACTTATAAGCAACTTGACATTGCTCTTAGTTTTTTCTAACCTTGACCTCCTCAAGTATCCTCCTAGATACATCTTGGCAAATATATTCCTTGTGCTTTGAACCCTCTGTATGACCTTGTCCTGCAATTGAAAGGATGCTTCAACCTCATAGATTATTTTTGTTGCTCTCACCACTTAGTCTTTGATCTCTTGACCCTCAAAGAGCCTTGTTGTCTTGATCTCTCATCCTTGTCACTCATTCCAAAACCTTCTTCTTAAGGCTACATCTGTTCCTACCTGGACCAAGTGTAACAAAAGGTCAAGGTTTACTCTTCAAGCCTACTGTTGTTTGTAGTGCCCCACTATTTCATCATTCAACCCCCTCAGACCTAGGAGAGAAACTCCTACTCCTCCATACCCACCCCCTGCTTCCCCAAACCCCAGACAATGCATTTGCATTCTCTCAGCCTTGAACCCCAACCTAGAAACTCCACCAGCATCTCAAACCCCTTCACCAACCCCTCCTCCCTCATCCAACCACCCACCCTTTGCCATGTCCACCATCAGAAACACTAAGCTCTGACTGGGAGCATCCAAGGCCTTCAATGGCTCCTCCACTGAAGCCCAGACCTTCATCAACACGGTTCAAATGTATCTTCTAGTCAACAAGACTGTCTATAATACTGAGGCGAAGAAAGTCACCTATGCCCTCTCCTACATGACCAAAGGGTCAGCCCTTACCTGGACATCCACCTTTAGAACCAAAGCCCTCAAAGCCCAACCCCCCTCCCTCAGAACTATAGCTGAACTTGTCACCAAGTTCAAAACTGCCTTCATCCACCTGGATACCAAGGCAAATGCTATTGTCTGGCTCTCACCGACCAGGATGACCAAGGACACCTCCCTTACCATCTACATCTTGGAATTCCAAAACCGAGTTGCCCTTAGTGGTATCTCCTCCTCTGATGTCCTGATTGGATACTTCTCCACAGGACTTACCTCCTCCCTCATGTGTCATATCTACTCAAAGGACACACCCTCCACCATAATCTCAGCATGGTACTCCAAGGCCATTCACTTTTAAATCCAATGGAACCAAGCAAAAAATGATGCCAGCCACAACAAGAAAGCCTCCACCCCCTCCTATGTCCCCTACCATAATGGTTCCTTCACCAGAATGGAGAAAGATCCCAATACAGAATAGCGAGTTTCTTCTGTAAGACTCGTAGCCTAGACAGAGCTAAATCTGTGCCGTAGCCAGGCACTTCCGGTTTCTTCAACTCTACCCGACTCTTGTTTTTTTTTTAGGTAATTTTAGATAACTTGGTGTTGGTCTCTTCGTGAGTATCACGTGACACAAAGGAAAAGTAGGAACCACTCCCCTACAGAAAGTAGCAATGCTGGATTTTAATGGGGATATAGTAGAATTCATTTGTGGAAACTTCGGAATAGAATCTGAAACTGTCATTCCCCCCAAACCAGTGTGGCAACCAGCAGAACCTCTAGGAGTTCCTTTATCAAACACTAGCGACCTTGATTTTTGGCCTTAGTGGCTAAGAACTCAATTTCTCACATCTCACATTGGTGAAGGTCCCCTTTGTAACAACCTCAGCGACACACACGGTTATGAGACAACCACAGAATTTATCATCCATCACCCCTCTCCTCCCCCCCAAGAAATCATAGACCGAGATGGCCTCACTAGAGGAGTTACTCCGCCTCGTGCAGGAGTTAAACGCAAAGCTCAACGATGTGACAGTGGAGAACCACTCAATGAAGGAGCGTCTCGAAAGAGCAGAAGATTGTGCCGACATCGTGAGGACCCGAGCAGAGGAGGCCTCCCAGGCTGTAGATAGCGGGACCATATCCACAATGGTCAATAAAAAGATCACCATTGTCTCTGACCCAGGCAATTTCAATGGTGTCTACAACCATTTCGAAGAGTGGTGGACCAAGATGGAGGTCTACCTAAAAATGAACAAAGCTTATCCTAAAGATGAGCACAGAAATTACATGGTGTTGGTCCAAATTAGGTCAACCAAAGAAAAAGATGAAAACAGTGTGGGTGCTTGGGCCCATAATGAGATTAAAAAGACCAAGCACCCAAATTACGAATGGCCCACTATGGACCGAATCGAGAAGAACCTTTGCCAAAGGTTCACAATGGGCAATGAAAAAGACTTGGCAGTGTGTCAACTCATGTCCATGAAACAAGGGTTTAAAGGAAGGACCCAAACCTTTCTCACACGCTGGATTGCCAACTATGATCAAGTGATGTGTGGAGACGCGATGGGGGTCGCTCTCCTAGAACAGCAAATCTGTCCAGAGGTCATGAGGCCGATCTTCCTGGATAAGCAAAGGCAGACAATCGTAATGGATTACTGTATAGTAATTCAAGGGTACGCCAAAGCCATCGAGTTATTCGAGACTCGAGCCAAGGTGCCTACTCCATATAGTCCCAGGCGAGAACGGGATGCCAACGCTATGGACATTGATGGGGTTTGCAAGGGACCTGCTTGTTTCAATTGTGGCAAAGAAGGCCATATGGCAAAAGAATGCCGTGCCCCCTCCACAAGGTGCGGTGAATGTGCTTGGAATAGAAACCAGCATAAAAAAGGATGCTCCAAAGTGTCCCACTTGTGTATTCTAGCTGGCTGGCAAGACGAAGACTCTAAATTGTCACCCAGGGCTGTGGTTGAGGGGTCATCCGGAAACCCCGATAAAGGAAAAGGGCATATGAGGGTCCTTAAGGACATGGACTTTGAACAGGCAAGGGCCTATTTCCATGACTTCAAGGACAACCAGGGAAAAGAGTAGAGACAGACCTATTGGGTAGTGTACCGTCTATAGCTTAGAAAACATTAAAAAAATTACATAGTTCTTCTTTTGCTTCTTCTTTGAGGTCAAGTCGTCTAGATAGTGCATGACCATTTCTTTCCTCTTCTTTCGTAGAATGTAATTTAAATAGTGAATGGGAAAAAATAGAAAACCCGAAAATACATAACATAGATAGTTTAGTTCCTGATACCACTTATGATATGAGAGAATTGGCCAAGATGGCCAAGGACGATAACTATGAACCCAAGATCTCCTTTATTTCCGATATTACTTCTCGATGTGGTAGCCTGCCAGAAGTAACAACCGACACAGGGTCCCCAAAAGGGCTTGGTCTCTGGGAAGAGATGCTTAATTCTGTGTGTACCAATAAAGAAACAGTTTCCACTCTGAATCTGACAGAGCACCGTGCAAGGACTATTCGTCCTACTAGGGAACTCCTTATAAAAATCCAGATAATCCAAAAATACACCAACTTAGAAGTCAATGCGCTCTTAGACAGTAGAGTATTCATTGATTTGGCCTGGGCCAAGTCTGAAAGAATTAACCTTATTCCCTTGGAATATGTGGTATCTGTCTATAATGCTGATGGTACAAAGAACTTAGCAGGAGGCATCGTGTATCAAGCAGATCTTCTGATTGATTATTAGAGTCACGGAGAACATATTAGATGCGATGTTACTAATCTTGGCAAAAGCAAAATGATCATTGGATATACGTGGTTGAAAGCCCACAACCCTGAAATCGATTGGATCATGGGAGAAGTAGAACTCACCCGCTACTCTATCTTCTGCCGAAACCTTAGGCAAGCTCAGCGAGCACTTGATGAGGAACATGAGCTAGCACACGCTCATCGAGTTTATGCCCTTACGACCACTCATCCGGTTGAACCCGAGGATTCATTTAAGTTGGTCCCTGAGTGTTACCACAATTACTTGGATGTCTTCTCGAAGAAGGCCAGTGAACACATGCCCAAACATAAACCCTGGGATCATGTGATAGACCTGAAGCCGGACTTCAAACCCAAAAAGGGAAGAGTCATCCCAATGAGTGTCACAGAACAAGAGAAAGTATCTACCTTCCTGGATAACCAATTAAGTAAAGGATATATCCGTCCTTCAAAGTCACCCCAAACATCACTGGTGTTCTTCATTCCGAAAAAGGATGGAAAAAAGTGGATGGTCATGGACTATTAATATCTCAATGAGGGCATGATCAAAAACAACTACCCTCTTCCGCTTATCTCTCAATTGGTAGACAAACTCAAAGGAGCTAGACTCTTTACCAAAATGGATCTTAGATGGGGTTATAACAATGTGCGCATCCGTGAAGGAGATGAATGGAAAGCAGCCTTCGTATGTCATAAAGGTGCCTTTGAACCAGTCATAATGTTCTTTGGCCAATGTAACTCTCCTGCCACATTCCAGCAAATGATGAATGAAATCTTTGCAGATATGGATGACATCATTATCATCTATATTGATGACCTCATGATCTTTACAAAGACAGACGATCTGGATCACCACAAAAAACTTGTTCGAGAAGTGCTGGCATGACTTAGGAAGCATGACTTATTCGTGAAACCAGAAAAATGCACTTTTCACACCACTAGTGTCGACATGCTAGGCATGATCATATCTAGAAGTGGGATCTTGATGAATCCAACAAAACTTAATGGTATTTAAGGTTGGCAAGCTCCAACAAATGTAAAAGGAGTTAGGAGCTTCTTAGAGTTAGCAAACATCTATTGCCAGTTCATAGAAAAATATAGCGAAATAGCCAGGCCATTGCATGACCTAACTAAGAAAGATCAACCTTGGAGTTGGGGCTCAGCTCAGCAGGAAGTGTTTGATACGTTAAAAACTCGTTTCACCACCACCCCAGTATTAGCATACCCAGATGATCTATCCACTTATTAGGTGGAATGCAACACTTCGGACTTTGCCACAGGAGCAGTGCTGAGCACGCTAAAAGAAGGAAAATGGCACCCGGTAGCCTTCATGTCCCACTCAATGACACCAGAGCAGTGAAATTATCCAATCACTGATAAAGAAATGCTAGCCATCATTTTATCTCTGGAACAATGGTGTCAATACCTGGAAGGTGCCAGGAACACTTTTGAAATATGGACAGATCACAAGAACCTGCAGTACTTTATGAAGTCCCAAGATCTGAATCGCCGACAAGCAAGATGGGCCCAGTACCTGTCCCGATTTGACTTTAATTTAATTAATAAACCCGGCACGTCTATGGAAAAGGCAGATGCCCTATCATGATGAGAGGACCACAAATGTGGCATTGAAAATGATAACAAAGAGACAACACTCATCCCTCCCGAGCATGTGGTTAAAACCATGGATGGCCCGGTGACCCCTACCTCATCTAGAATGGTAAAAGCCATAACTGAGTCTAGTCTCTTTGAGAAAATACAACATTCCCACCAGGAAATAGACAAACCTGATGGATGTACGAGGAAATTAGACCTATGGATGTATGGAGAAAAGATCTGGGTCCTAATAAAATATCGGCGGGATGTGCTGGCACAATTTCATGATCACCCCTTAGCTGGACATAAAGGAGCTGATAAGACCATTAAACTGGTTCAACACTATTACACTTGGCCGGCCATGAGATCTGAGATCCAGAATTACTGCAAGGCTTGCACACGATACGCTAGAATAAAGCCAACTACTCAAGCAATGGCCGGACTCACAGAACTGTTACCAGTTCCCGCGGGCCCCTGGAAGGATATCTCAGTTGACTACGTCACTGGCTTACCGGTTAGCCATGGCTTTGATGCAATTCTAGTAATCATAGATCGCTTCTCAAAAGAGGTAGCTTTTGTCCCTACCTATAAAACAGTTACATCTATCGGAACAGCAGAGCTTTACCGAGACTATGTCTGAAAGCACCATGGACTACCAGATTCGATCATATTGGATCGAGGCCCCCAGTTCTTGTCACAAGTGATAAAAGACCTTTGCTCGATGTTAAAGATAGAAAGAAAAATGTCTACGGCCTACCACCTGCAGACAGATGGACAGATGGAATGAGTCAACAGAGAATTACAACAGTATCTCCGTCTGTTTATTGCAGAAAAGCAAGATCAATGGGCAGAATGGCTCGCCATTGCCCAGTTTAACATAAACAACATCTAGTCCTCAGCAACTGGTTTTGCACCCTTTGCATTAACAAAAATGTTTGAGCCAAGATTAGGCTTTGAGCCCAGGGTAGCTAAAGCACCTGTGGCCAATACGTTCATGGCTTCTATGAAGTCCATGCTTACTCAGGCCAAAGCTGCACTAGAGAAAACCAGAGAACAGATTAAATCTCAAGGAGATAAAACCCGTCATGCTTCCCTGGCATACAAGATTGGAGATCTTGTCTGGCTATCCACCTCCCATCTCGATCTGGGCTCCAATTGACCATCCTCTAAATTATCAGAACGATGGATCAGACCTTACCAGATACTCGCGTTGATCGGATCAAGTGCAGTAAAGCTGTTGCTGCCGAAATCTAATCATATGCACGACACTGTGAATGTGTCTCAGGTCAAACCTTATGTCGAACCCCTGGAAGGACAACCCTCTTACAAACCAGGGCCCATACAAGTCTCTGATGAAGGGGTTGAGGAATTTGAAGTTGACTATATCGTCGATTCCTGCCCTGTTGGACGCAGCTTCTGTTATCTTGTCCACTGGAAAGGATATAAGAAGGATGATCGCACTTGGGAGCCAGCCTCCACCTTGAAAAATGCACAGGTTGCCATAAAAGAGTTCCATGCCTCCCATCTGAATGCTCCAAGGAAGCTACACATGGCTTGTGATGTTTTTGATTCGCTGTTGTCACCATATGAGAACTTAACCAATGGTTCGACCATGCCTCCTGATCTGGAATCTCAGGCTTAGAAGGGGAGTAGTGTTGCAAATCTTACTTCACGACCCTCTTATCTTATCTTATCTTATCTTATCAACGGCGCCAATCTTATCGATCACATCTTATTCGCGTGTCTAGCTTCTATCTTCTTATCAGTGATGTCATGGTCTAGACCAACACACCTTTTACATGAGGCCAGCTTCTTTTTCATTTCTGCTCAGCTTCTCTTCCATTTGATGAACAGCCTCGCTTCTTGACTTCTTTTCTCTCACACTCATAAGAACATATATACCTTAATATAGTAGATAGTGTCAGACACAGCTTGGTCTGTGCGCATGTACTTGTAGTATAAATACTTGAACACAGCAACCGAACAAGCCAGTCTTGTTCTGGTTGGATTCCCTCTAATCAGTTCCCCACTATTCTATCTTGTCTCTAGTTGAGGTGCCTAGTCCTTGTGATTAAGGTTGCCTTCAAACATAAGCTCTGCTTTAGATGTCGCAAGAGTGGCCATTTAGCCACCACATGCCCCACCTTCCCTTTAATCAAACCTTTTAAAAAGAAAGTCCGAAGAGTTGAAGAAGAACCCTCTACCTCATTACTCCAGGAGATTGAGGATGAAGAAGAACCCACCATTTCCAAAGTATCTCTTTGGGGTTTTTAAAGCAGAGGCCCTTTCTGATGTAGGCCCCCTCCATATCTTAAACCAATGTACTTGTAGCTGATAGACGAATGAAATCCATGCATATCCCCCTCCATCTCATTGTCCCTACTCATGACCTTAAAGACATCAAAACCTTCGCCCTTATTGACTCTGGAGCAGATATCTCCTGCATCAACTGGCACTTTGTCAATAAGCACAACCTGCCCAAGGAACACCTTCCTCAACCCACCCAGTTTGAAATGTCAACCAATCCACCAACAAGAATGGTGACATAAAGTTCACCTGCTCCCTCTATGTTTGCATTGCTGGTCTGCTCCAACAGATTAAGTTCTATGTCTTGCATTGTGGCAAAGAGAACATCATCCTTGGGCTTTCCTGACTCAGAAAGACAAACCCAGTTATTGATTGGAAGAAGTGAATTGTCACCATTAAAACCTCCTGTGATGAACCAGATGAACTCAACACTCTCTATAACCAAGACCACCTTTGATACACTGTGAAACTCCACCCCCCACCCCCTACAGCCAGAGCTACAGTGACTCCAAAAACTGTTCCAATGTTTAACCCCAAACCGGGGCATGAAGCGCCCCATAATCACCTGTGGGAATCTCGCTTAACTTTGATAAAGAAAAACATAGTACAAACCCTTAGCTACAACTTGGTCCCCAGGGTCATGTGATTCAGCTCAGAGGCTCCAGAGATATATCCACTCTAAACCAGTAATACCATTGGAACAGTTTTTGGACTTTCATTAACACATATAGAATCTCAACTATAAACAGATTTGTTGCCTATTATTTGATGCTATAAATAGAGACATACATGTAAACATTGTGTCTGAGTTGAAAAACATTCCCATGCCTCTTTATCCTTTACCATTACCATCATGTGATCACTGTCTACCACTCTGAAGAATACCATTCTTTCTCAGCTTGATGCTGGCCATTCCCTTTGCTCTATTGCATCTAGTACTGGTATTGGCATTGCTACCATATTCAGACTTCATTCTAAGGAGCATTCTGACCTCCAAAAGTCTGCTGGAGGTCATCCATCAATGCTTTCCCCTACCAATATTTGCCATGCCATTCATCTCATTTCTACTTATAAGGCTGAGAATGCAGTCCAGGTGACCAAGGGACTCTGCAATGTCACCAACCAGTCTCTCCACTCTAATACCATTTGCCACCACCTCAAAATGTCTGGGATGAAAGCTGTAGTTAAGTCCAAACACCCTCTACTTTCTGCTAGGCATCGCAAGAATTGCTTGAACTTTGCTATTGCTCCTAGGGACTGGACTATAGAGGACTGGAAGAGGGTAATATGGTCTGATGAGACCAAAATCAATCACCTGGGGTCAGATGGAAGAAAATGGGCATGGAAAAAGCCAGGTGAGGGGCTTAGTGATAGGCTGGTACAAGGAACAGTCAAATTTGGTGAAGGTTCTGTGATGGTATGGGGGTGTATGGCTTGGAAGGGAGTTGGCCATGCTGCCAAGATTGATAGTAGGATGGATGGTGATCTTTACCTTCAGATTTTGAAGGATGAACTGTTGAATACTCTGCAGTTTCATGATTTTAATCCATCTAACATCATCTTTCAGCAGGACAATGACTCCAAGCATACCTGTAAAAAGGTGAAGAGATGGCTAGAAGAGCAGGATTTTGAGACCATGGTATGGCCTACAGTCTCCTGACCTCAATCCCATTGAACATCCATGGGGCTATTTAAAGACAAGGTTGGCAGAGTATAAACACTCCTAATGGGATTCATCAACTATAGAAGAGGATTCAGGAGGTGTGGGAAGAGATACCAGCTGAGGAGTGTCAGAAGTTGATTGAAAGCATGCCAAGGAGGGTCCAGGCTGTGATTAAAGTCACAGGAGGATATACCAAGTACTAATATATACCAAATACCCTTTTTATTTGAAAAGTTCAAAAACTGTTCCAATGGTGTTGCAGGTTTAGAATGGATATATCTCTGGAGCCTCTGAGCCAAATCACATGACCCTGGGGACAGAGATGTAGCTAAGGGTTTGTACTATGTTTGTCTTTACCAAAGCTAAGTGAGATTCCCACAGGTGATTGCGGGACATTTCATGCCCCAGTTTGGGGTTAAACATTGGAATAGTTTTTAGAGTCACTGTATCTGCCACATTGACTCTGACCCTGTCCATGATGGATGACTCTATGACTACCTCGACAACTGGGCAGGTCATCATTTTCCTACTTAAGCCCAAACCCACTATTTAATCCATAGTGTTACGAACTCGTTCGTAGTGAGACCTACAAGATTGTTATCTTATCTTATCAGAATGGCGCTTATCTCTTATCTCCGCACCTATCTTATTGAGTTATTCTTAGGATCGTGATCACGTGACACAGGCTAGACTTTATCACATGACCTTCTAGACTCATGACATCATTGCATAACTAATCATGATGTCATTGCTTACTGATGAGACTACCCTCACAGTTACATGCTGGTATGACATGTCATTGAGGGCAGGCTTACTTACTTGGTTTGTGCACTGTAGCCAGTAGTATAAATACCAGCCTGTATTGTAGCTTACTCCTCAGTCTTGTATTATTTCTTTCTATTGCAACTTTTCACTGGGAAACTGCTCCCCTTGATCATTGTCAATACCTGCTTGTTTCCATGCAATAGTCTGCCAATGACACACTGTCAGTTAGCACCGATCTAGCCCTCCTCATCGACACACATTCCTTATTTGTTGCTACCTCATCGCTCATCTCCTATTCACTTCTCTTTAGCTCCTATTGGTTGTTTGCCAGACACTCCAGAGTATTCTCTCGATCCTCGGTGCTTTATATAATACAAGACTAATCTTCCTGACTGCTTTCACTAGCCCTCAGCGATTTTGTATAGCAATTCTAAATATCCTAGCTGCCAGACATAACATCTAGTGCACATCGAGAATCAGTTAAGAGTGCACATTTCACATCATTGGACTGCTTTGTTTGATCCCTCACTGAGAATAGAGTCTTGGCAGGATTTCGATTATCTGGTAACATATCCCTCTTGTAGGAGCACCAAATTTTTGGAACCTTCTCTTCATGAGAAATTTGTTTTACAGATGGCAACTACCTGGTCACTGCCATTTATCTCAAGTCCACTGCCTCCAGCAACATTCCCTTCTTACGCAGCTGTCATCAAATTACCAATCACTTGTTCCTCAACTGGTCTGGCTCATGTCACAGTGCCACCACCTCTCCGTCGTCAAATGGCACCATTGACTATCTCTCTGCCCACCGGCAAGCAGGTTTGCCACATGTGTAAATCTACAGAGCACAATGCTAAGTTGTGCCCGTGCTGCTACAACTGCAGCACACAAGGCCATATTGCATGAGATTGCAAAGTGCCCATTCAGTGCTATCGCTGCCACCACAATGGTCACAAGGGCAAAGAGTGTCCCTATGGGAAAATGACTGGAGCTCAACATGGATCTCTTTGTGAGAATCCCCAAGTATCTAAAGTTAGTATCAAAACCCTGAAAGAGCCATCTCCTGATGAATCTCTCCTTCTCAAGGCCGTTCTAGGTCTCAACAAGAAGTTGGCCACACTCAATAAGTGTATGGACAATATGGAGAAGAAGATCTATCAAGATCTCTCATTCTACAGCCACCTACTGGCTGCCTTCTCCAAGATTGCTGAGATCTGTGGAGCCTTCATCTTACTTCATGACATCTTCAATTTTTTTTTTCAATTCTGCATCCCTTCTAGGGCTGTTGCCATCAGAAGAAGCTGAAGGTCATACCTAACAAGGGGGTACTTCCTTCATTACCGAGTTTGGCTATACTGATGCCATCTTGGCCACCACAGCCCAAGCCTACTTCTAACAAGGGGGTAGATGAAAAAATGGAAGGTCTGGTGACTCCTACCGCTTCCATTCTTCCCAAGGTGTCCCCTAAAAAGAATGCAACTTCCCTCAGTGGCAATGTGACTCCCAAACCAGTTCCATTCACACCGCTACCCATCTACACTCTGATCCCTCCTATGTCAGATTACCCTGATAAGGATTCATGGATGAAAGCATGCATGACACCCCAGTCCTCTGCATCCTCTATTCCTCCACCATCACCTGCGCTCTATACGTTGAGTGACATTCCCTCGTTCACAGCCCCTTCACCTTTAGTTAGCACTTTGACACCTGCCACTCCTGAACTTCTGTTGGATCCCTCCAAACCAGTCATTCCATTTCCTCTCGATTTTTATAGAGACTCACAAGCCAGGGACATTCGTGGTAAAATCCTGAGCTGGTGCCGCCAGGAAAAAGTGCCTTCTGATCCAAACTTTGAAAGAATTCCATTAGCCCCTCATAAGCCACTAAACCCTTGGAAGTGAAACCATGAAAATTTTTTGAGTCTTTCTTTTTCCCCACTCATTTTTCTAGGTTTAGTGTGTCACTGTGCCTCATCTTGCTCTGCTTGATGTTGCACATGGATGCCACATATTAACAAGGGGGTAATGGTATAGGAAAGACATACAGAAGGAAGTATCCAGTGAATGAGAGAACACAGTGATGAGTTCAGCAGTATCTCTGGACACATACCATCATTAATGTCATACAGTGACCTTGGAAACCCTTTCCATGTTTGCCTCAACTGTGATGTGTGGAGCACACTGCCAGGTACTGTGGGAATTTCGGTTGGCTTTGGTGGAGGTATAAATAGTACATACTCTCAGCTATGACATTGCCCCCAGGGTCATGTGATTTGGTTCACACACCATTGAGATAGATCCATTTTAAAACAACCATGTCATGGA
>JBBPMR010000158.1:0-36507 GCA_038090415.1 Rossbeevera mucosa
GTAATTCATTGGTAATTGATTATAATGTTTGGCAAGGGTTGATGTACACATGTCAAGCTGACATAGCCTTACCATCTTTGTCTAGCTATACCTGCACTTCCCTATTTCCCTGATGGATGTCCTCTTCCTCGGCTTTAGCGACCTTTTTGGCAAATCGCTTGTGGGAGAAGGTGGTTGGGGTGGTGGAGGTGAAGGCAGAGCAAGAGGAGGTGTTGTGGCCAGGTTTCCTACAGCGAAGGCAAAGTCCTAGTTTGAAGCATCGCTCCCTTTCCTCAGGAGTGAGCTTTGTGATTTTTACCACATCTACATCCATGGCATTGGGATCTTTCTCCTTAGAAGAGTGGTCGGTGGTCTGGGGAACAAAGAGATGGGATTGTCTGCATCCTTTGTGGAGTTTGGCAGTCATAGCAGCGCAACGTTGATAGTCATTGAGTCTCTGTGTATTGACGTACCAATTAGCGACCGTGGTGGGGACTTTCTCCATGAGATAGACCCATTCTGAGAGGGAGGGGGGGATGCCAGTCGAGAAGAACTGGAAAAGGGTAGCCTTTTCTTTGAGACCAGAGATGGCGACCTTGTTTTGGAACTGGGCAATGTAGGAGGCGAGAGAGGGGGAAAATGACCGGTCTCGTTTGGTCTCCATGTGGAAGGAGGAGAGCCAGGTGAGAGCATTGGCGGCCGAGTTGGAGTGTTCGAAGGTCTTCTTGAACTCATCAAAGAAGTCACTCCAGATTCCTAAAGACAGGGAGCCAGCAGAGAGTCACTTGGAGGTAAAGGTGTCGGCCCAAGAGTAGGCAGTTCCCTTTTTCATAAAAGAGAGGGCAAATCCGACCTGCCTCTTGTCTGAGTGATAAGTGTTCTTGTTAATGGCAAGGTACCTCTGGATAGAGTGTATCCAGGGCATTGCCTTATCCTGAGAGCCATCAAAGTCCTCAGGTTGGGCGAGGTGGAGTTCTGTGACTTTGGAGGATGACATAATACGAGGAGGTGGTGGTGGGGGAAGGCTAAAGAGGGGTTGTTGGGCCATAGGAGTGGGGGAGGGAGGAGTAAGAGGTCTGGGAAGGGTAAGGCTCGAGGATAGCTGTTGAGCTAGCTCAGTGTCGAGGAAGATGGTGTCGTCTAGTTCTTGGGTCGAGGGGAGGGTGAGATCTGGATCGAGATCTGTATCTTCATCGCTGGTTTGGCGAGGAAGGGACTCTGGGGACTCAGAGGGAGGTTGGCCTTCTCTCCAAGAGGAGGCGACGGCTAGGGCTCGGTGGGTAGAGGAAGCGAAGGGGTTCTGTGGAGTGGAAGGGGGGTGCCTTCCTTCAGGTCTTGAATAAGCGAGTTTGGGAGGAATGGTAAAAGCGGTTCACAATGATGGTGACCGAAGGGAAAGCTAGAGCTTTTGTTATGACTGGCCTGGGTAGGGTCGGTTGTAGACTCGATGGATATAGAGGCTAGTGCTGAGGAGTTCTAAGGTGGATACCGGAGAATGACGAAGGGCTGAGGGAGTCCGAAGGGGGAGGCCTAAAAATGACTAAGGCTAAGGGTTACCTTGGGAGCTTCACCACAAAGTGAAACACAAGGGTTTGGACTGAGGAGACTGAAGGGGAAGGCCTTGGGTCGACAAAGGACTGGGGTGAGGAGCACACGCTCAGAGAGATGAAGGGTTGTGCCGAGAGCAGATATATTTTGAGAGTATCGAGTAGCTCTAGCTTGGGATTACAAGGACGGGTATCTAGGGTTTATATATGAAAGAGATGAAATGTCATGGAACATGACAGAAGGGGATGTGTCATCTGCAGTATGGATGAGTCAGAAGAACTGCGGATGAGTAATTGTACACTAAGCCGATGACGAAGCAAGTGAGTCGTGATGAGTAAAGGATAGGTTGATAATCCGCAGTTATGGATGAGTCAGGAAGACTGCAGATGACTAAAGTACTGTGAGTAAACGATTGATAAGAGAAAGGCATAGTGGTAAGCATTAACGAAGAGGGAAAGGAGAAGGGAAAGGAAGAGAGGAGAAAGTAAAAGAGTCAGGGCAAGTCGTAACAAGCTGATCATAAACAGTTACAGTCAATATCCATCGGTGGACTTGTTGGCACGACCCCACCACCCATTATCAAGGCAGCACGACATCTTGTTGACTTCATCTACTTTGCATGGTACCAGACTCAGATGGACGACACCCTATTCTCTCTCCAGGAAGTGCTGAACAACTTCCATGCAGAAAAGGATATTTTCATTGAGCTTGATTGCCACGAGCATTTCAATATTCCTAAACTCCATTCGCTGACACACTATGTAGCAACCATCAAGGCTTTAGGCAGCCTTGACAGTCTCAATACAGAGAACTTGGAGCAACTGCATATCAATTATGCCAAAAAAGCATATGCAGCAAGTAACCGTAAAGACTATACCATCCAAATGACAAGATGGTTGCAATGTTAAGAGGCCTTTATTCATTTCAAAATGTTTCTTGCATGGTGTGGCGATGGTCCAGATATCAATCATCCTCATTCTTTAACCTTCCCACTTGGTATGCGGTATCATATCTCCCATCGACCTCCTTTCCCCCAGAAACCACTGCACTATCTTGAATGGCACCATGGTGCTGTTGGATTCATTAATGCTCTTCAAGCCTTCCTTGCCACATTGCCCCAGCATAATGGTCATCAATTCTATCCATCCAACCCACACAATCGTTTTGACTGTTTCAAAACCGTGATGTTAGCTTTGCCAGACTGTGGACATATGCCAAGCAAGAACTATGCCCGAGTTCATGCATATCCCTGTTGAATGAATATATATCTATTCTACAAAGAGTAGCACCTGCCGCACTAGTATTATGTAAGTGCACATACATAGTCTCGCTTACACGTCTGAGTTATAATTAACTTCTTGTACTCAACCACCTGCGTCCCAGTTTCAGCCCAGAACCTTCCAGGTGAGCCCTTTCCTCTACTCACTGGTTCCCTAGTGTAAGCACTGCTGTATGGCACACTATCACTTCTTCAGGTTATGAGCCCTGGTAGCCAAAGCGGTACATCATGCCTTTATGGCTGCAGTACCTGCTAGCTCCAGAAGGTTCACTGCTGCATGGAAATGCTGCATGCAGAGGTTGAAAACCCACACCTTGCACTTCACTGCTGCAATGGTTTAGTACTGCTGTGCGGAAACGCTGCACGCAGAGGTTGTATACCAATACCTTGCGCTTCATTGCTGCAATGGTCCTGTCCCTTCAGGAGGGGGAACCTATGTTGGTTCAAAATGCTGACTAGTTCGCGTTTACAGAACTTACAATGTCTTCCTCCTCCTCGATCACCATCCCTACTTTCACTGGTGCTAACTGGTCCCAATGGTGGCCCATAATGCACTTATATATTCAGTCAACCGGTTGCGCCTGGGTTCTTTCCATCCTGGCCCCCACCTACAAATCTGGCGACACTACTAACATCATGAATATTTGACTTTCCTGAAGGAAGGCCAATGATACTATCATTGGCACCATCAAGCTCTACCTCTCCGAGTCCTTGAGGAGTAAGTACTTTAAGGAGGACAATGCCACCACTCTCGTCCAAGCACTCAAGGATGAGTACGACACCCCCAGCATCACCGGGGCCTTTGTGCTTTTCAAAGAGCTACTGGACACAAAGGTAGCCCAGTCATCTCACCCTGCTCCCTCCATCAACAGAGGGGAGACTCTCTTCTCACGCCTCACGGCTGCAGGATATGAGCTCTCCCCCAAGATTCAAGCGATGCTCCTGCTCGCCAAGCTCCCTCCCTCCATGGACGTCGTTGCACAGATGATCGTGCAGAAAAGAGACACCGCTGGCAAGGTCGTCGACTCCACCATCAATGCTATCCAACAGGCTGTGGTCCAATCATGGGACCAGCACCATATGAAGAAAAACCCCCAGAACTCTCAGGCCCATAAAATCAGTGCTGTCAAGTGCAAGGGTGACGACCCCATGTTTGAAGAGCAGCAGCAGTCCAACGACAGCAGCTCTAACAAGAACAAGGGGAAGTGTGGCAAGCGTGGTGGCAAGAAGCATCATGAGCAGGAGGCCTCCTCCTTCAGTCACGACCACGACCATGCCCACATCGCCTCCGTTGCCTACACCACCGGCCCAGAGCCCTTCCCGGACCCCCGCACCAGTGCCAACCATTCTGCCCTGATCTATCAAGAGCACCAAGGCCCGCCTGCCTGTACTCAAATACAGTAGGCATTTTCTCTCACCCATCGACTCAATGTCCCCCCCTCAATCAAGATGATTCGCTCTCTCAATGTGGGACTATCGTGACAAGGCCCCTTTTTCCTCGCCGGTATTCAACCCATCCCCTCCTCCTCCCAACCGCTCGCCACAAGGCTTGAGCCTATCCACGAGTCTGACGAAGACACCCCCCCTCCATCCAAATGATCTCGAAGGAATGCCATCATGGCTGCCCCCTCAAACAATTGGGATGACGATGAATGGTCCTTCAGCCCTGTCATCCCGCACACTGGAAAGTCAGTACTCTTTCTCTACAGCTCCACAGATAACTCGCTAATAGCTGCACCTGCGCTTATAGCCAGTAGTTATATACCTCTGTGTAGTAGCGTAGTTAAATGCAATACAGACATTAACGCCTGCTTGAAGTGCACACATCATAAACATGAGGCAAAATGACTATGGATACTTGACTCTGGTGCTTCCATGCACTTTACTTTTCTAAAAAAACACTTTCGTGCACTACACAGCACTTAAGAAAGGACACCAGCTACCCATACAAACAGCAGCAGGTGCCATTTTTGTCATTGGCATAGGGAAAGTGCACCTTCAATGGCGAACTGGTGACAACCAAGTGTGCTATCTAGAGCTGCACGACATCGGTCACATTCCCAAGTCAGGGGTCAACCTCGTCTCAATGGGACAACTCCTCATCAGTGGCGCCAAGGTTCATGGTGACTCAACCAAGTTGACCATGACATTTGGAGATGGGAAGGTACTAGCTCCTTTTACCACTGGGAAGCTCGGGCGTAACATGTACACTCTGGAAGCCTCACCAGCTGGACCGGCTGCTCTTAGCACCATAAATTATGATACAGCCCACCAGCGTTTAGGACACACTTCCAAGGAAGTCATTAGATGAGCTAAGGAACACACTACCGGACTCCTGGATTTCACTATCCCAGACAAAGACCCTCACATCTGCCCTGGTTGCGCCAAAGGCAAGCAACCTCAACGCTCCTTCCCTCCTTCCACTGTATGCGCCAAGAGCACTTTTGAACTCATCCATATGGACATCAAGTCCTTCCCAACTGAATTGTACCACAAATATTGGTACATCATCATCTTTTTCGATGATTTCACCTTGATGGCATGGTCTGTACCATTGCGCACCAAAAATGCCGCATTGACCACTACTAAACACTTCTTACAAGAGATGAAGATGCAGTTTACTGTGCAGGTGAAGAGTTGGCAGTCAGACTTTGGTGGTGAGTATAAATCAGCCACCTATGATGACCCACTCAAGGGGGAGGGAATACGGATTCACAACAGTGCTCCTCATGTCCCTCAACAGAACGGGTGCACAGAATGATTCATGCGCACTCTCATGGACAAAGCTGAGGTGATGTGCCATATGGCCTGCTTGCCCGACAGCTGGTGGGAATTCGCTGTCACTCACGCAATGCATTGCTACAACCATACCCCCCTGAGTCGCCTCCAATGGCGCACACCTTTCGAGGCACTTCGTTTGACAAAACCCAGGATCGATCACTTGCGCATCTTTGGTTGCGCAGCATATGTATTCCTTCCTATGGATGTACGGACCAACAAGCTTGCCCCTAAATCAGAAATCATGGTGTATCTCAGTGTAGCACAAGGAAATGATGCTAATTTCCTCTTCATGCATTCCCCCAACAATGTCCTATTCATGGCTGCGCAAGCCTCCTTTGAGGAAGCACAATTCCCCTGCTGTGACAAACCTAGCAGAGCGCCTCTACAGCCAACGGCTCAACCAGCCCACTCTCTTCTGACAATGATATCCCTCACCAGGATCATCTGTCACCACCAACCACTGCTCTGCCTTCTCCCGAGCCTCACCAGCCAAGCACTCCTCCATGGAGAGCTCCAGCACCTCCTGTAGTACCACCTGCGCCACACCATTCCGGCCACACATGCAAAATCCCCATTCGACCAGATAATGTATACAGTGATGACCGACATCCCACAGAACAGATTAGGGACATCAAGCATGAAGATAATGCTACTCAAACACACCCAGTACCTGGTGACTCTCCCAACACACCCGTTGTCTCCGCCCCCGCCTCTACCAATGAAGCTGACGTCAAACAACTATGTTGTGAAGGGGGATCTGGACTTGCAACGTACCTTTTATTGAAGGCATTACCAATGGTCACTGAAACCAAACCACACCGTGAATGGATCTACAGGGATATTCAAACCCTGCCATCTCATGAGCAGATGGACTGGAGAAATGCATGTCAAAAAGAACTCAACATGCTCCAAGAGAGACAAGTCTTCGAGCTTGTAGATGCGCCGAAAGGCCACAAAGTTATCTCGAATCACTGGGTCTTTGACGTCAAACCCAATGGCCGCAAGCATGCCCACCTCGTAGCAAAAGGCTTCTCCCAAGTCGAAGGTGTCGATTTCAACAACATATTCTCCCCTGTCATGAGGTTCGAGACAGTGCGCTTAATGCTTGCACTGGCCTCCCTTGAGAACTGGCATATAGAAGCATTGAATGTTCAAAGCGCCTATTTATATGGCAAGCTCGATGAAGAGATCTATATAAAGCAACCCAAAGGCTTTACAGTCAGAGGACAAGAGCATAAAGTGCTCTGCTTAAGGCATGCCCTCTATGGCCTCAAACAAGCCGGACTGGCCTGGTGGGAGACTCTTAATGAATCCATGAAAGAACTTGGATTCGAACATCTGAAGTCCGAAGTGGGCATCTTTATGTTTAGAATGGTGAAAACCTCTATCATAATCGCAGTAATCTATGTCAATGATGCCCTTTTTTGTGGACCCAACGTCAAAACAGTCAAGGTGATCAAAGACACCTTCATGAAGTGCTGGGAGTGCAGAGACTTAGGTCCTGCTAAAGAATTCCTACACATGAACATTCGACGAGACGGCAGCAAGATCTTAATAAATCAATGCGCCTATCTAGAGAAAATCCTAACATGATTTGATCTCGTCAATGCTTAAGTCGCTCCCACATCTCTTCCACAAGGGTATCACCCTACTGCCTATGATGGTGCAGTCGACCCTAAGATTAGATCTCTCTTCCAACAAGTAATCGGTTTGCTACTATACCTCATGCTTGGAACTCGCCCAGACATTGCATTCGCAGTCATTGCATTATCAAAACATGCTGCCAAACCATCTAAAGAACATCTCGATCGCACATACTACATATGCCGCTATCTACTTGGGACGCACTATTACTCCCTTGTATTCAATGGATCTTCAGGAGCTGGCCTCATAGCATATACAGACTCTGACTGGGCATCCGACCCACTGTCTCATCGCTCTCAGACCGGCTGGTTTATCAAACTGGCTGGATGCATCTTCAGCTGGCAATCTCGCCAACAAAATCGAGTGGCTTATTCATCCACTGAAGCTGAATACATTGCCTTGTCTGATTGTAGCAAGCAGATAGTCTGGTTTAGAACACTCCTGGAAGAAATGAACTACGACTTAAAACCCATACCAATCTGTGGCGACAACCAAGGCTCCATCTTCATGGCAAACAACCCTGTTATGGAAAGTTGGTCTAAACATATAGATATCTGATGGCATGACATCCAAGACTTTGTCAAGGAAGGCCTCATCGAGATTTTCTTTATAGAAGGTACAAAAAACCCTGCTGACATGTTTACCAAGAACCTAGGAATAGAAGCCCTTACAAGCTGCCAGCATCAACTTGGCCTTTCCCTCTATAACAAACCACAGTCCTAGAAGAGATCATTCACTTGCTTACGCACTCAGAGGAGATGCTTAGCAAGAGGGAGTGTTGAATGAATATATATCTATTCTACAAAGAGTAGCACCTGCCACACTAGTATTATGTAAGCGCATGTACATAGTCTCACTTACACATCTGAGTTATAACTAACTTTCTGTACTCAACCACCTGCATCCTGGTCTCAGCCCAGAACCTTCCAGGTGAGCCCTTTCCTCTACTCACTGGTTCCCTAGTGTAAGTGCTGCCATATGGCATGCTATCACTTCTTCAATCCCCTCCGCTCAATTGGACCTCGTAAATGGGCCACACCTGCAAGGTTCAACACGGTTCTGGTTCGGGTTCAGAAAGGCAATGAATTAAATCAACATGGTGGATTTCATGGTAAGTAGCATTAGATTAGCATGGAACAACACTGATAATTATGGTGCTAGAATTGCGAGTGGCCCAGGTTCATGTCATTTTCAAATTGCTGCCTCACCTAGGTGATCATCCCAAACCGCTCACCTACATCCATTGGTTCAAGCCATTGCACCATTTGGATGCCACAGTTGGAATGTTCTGTGTCAGCCATTCAACCCACCTCCATCAACCAAACGCTGCTGTCATCCCTGTCGATCACCTAGTTCAAACTTGTCACCTAATACCCAGGTTCCCGAGTGGTGCTGTGCATCCTCATTGGATTCAAGGTCATTCACTGGCAGAGGCTGACTCTTTCTATCTAAACAGATATATAGATTTCCGTCTATTTGATCAGTACAGGGAACATGTATTGTGACTGATCGAGTGATGGGCAGGTGGTGAGTAATCTTCTCGTCTTTGATGTCCACTACTGATCCTGTCCTATCAGCACTTTAGATGCTCGCCAGACCTCCCTCGACAGCACTTTCAATGTTTTCTCTCTTGCTCTCGACATGTCCACTGTTACATTTCATTGTTCCTTTTCTTTTTCCTCGCTTGTTTTCACTACGAACTACAAAGCCCTGTGTTCAAACCACACCTAGGCCATTTCTTTTCTTCTATGATGACATAATACCTGTAACTCATCTACCTTAGTCATCATTTCCCTCATGACTCATCAATGCTGCGCATTACTCATCATGACTCATCTTGACTCATCGATGCTGCGCATTACTCATCTTATTTGTAACCATTACTCATCTGCAGTCATTCTGACTCATCTTCTGTGCTGCGGATTACTCATCTTCCTTCCACCATGTTCCATGGTGTTCCATCAGCTTAGTCATCTTCTTTTCTGTGTACTATATAAACCCATCCATACTGTCTGTATTCCCTAAGCTAGATCTCCTCTATCTTCCTCTATACTTTCATACCCTGCAATCTAGCCCCTTCATCTCCCCCTCATTGGGTGAATCTCTGCGTGTCTTCGTCCTACACTTGACTGGACACTAGACTTGTAACACTTCCCTTGATTGTGTTACAGTCGTCTCTACAATCGATAGAACGACCACCGTGACCGCTATCTCTATGTGGTAACTCTTTGTCCCTTGTCTCCCCTAGTTACTCAGAGGCTACGCTCGTCCCTATCCGGGCCAAGTGTAACAAAAGATCTAGCTTCCCTCTTATGGTCACCATCACTGTGAACCACCCACCATTTCTCGACCACCTCATAACCCTGATCCCCGTCGTTTAAGACGACAACCCTCTGCCCTGTACCCCGTCGAAACCTCACCAGAATCCTCTGCCCACTCTAGCCTTGAAAAAGACCCTTCAGAGCCTGACATCCTCATCCCTTCTCCCAAAGACGAGGATCAAATGTTGTCCTTGTCCCTCCATCTGTGAACAGCTCTCTCACTACCCCCTGACCCCACTCCTTCTTCCCCCACTCCCGTCCAACCACCACCCCCCATGTCAAAACCCACTGAGCTTCGCATCGCCACCCCCGAATACTTCGATGGCTCTTATACCAAAGCCATGCCCTGGCTCTTCTCAGTTAACTTCTATCTGGAGGTTAACAAAGAAGTATACAACACTGACGAGAAGAAAATTGCCTTTGCTCTCTCATTCATGACCAAGGGGTCCGCATCTACCTGGGCCCAAACCTTTCGCCAAAACTCC
Organism: Rossbeevera mucosa; assembly: GCA_038090415.1. NCBI lineage: Eukaryota > Fungi > Basidiomycota > Agaricomycetes > Boletales > Boletaceae > Rossbeevera > Rossbeevera mucosa. The sequence continues at coordinate 10,038 of JBBPMR010000158.1, forward strand.
ATCCACGATGATGGAACTATTGTTATGGGGACCTTCAAGGAGTTCGTTAAGCTCTTCAAGGCGGCCTTCAAACACCACAACATGGTCAACAATGCCATCGCCTGGCTATCTACCAAGCGGATGACGCAGAAGAAGAAAGGAGGAGTTTATGAACCCTCCCTCACTGAATATATTGCTATGTTCCGCAACAATGTTGCTCAGGCCGAGATCGTAGATCCAAACGTCCTCATCTCCTACTTCGGAGCAGGAATTCCCCCTGCCCTCACCTGCCGTATCTACTCTATGGATACTGTTCCTAAGACCATCGATGAATGGTACCAACATGCCACTCAGTACCAAGCCCAATGGGACACCGCCAACCTTGTCATCTCTCATTCCCATAATCCCCTTCGAAACACCACTTCCTTTTCACAATCATCCTCCACCCCTGCCTGTGACCCAAACGCCATGGACGTTGATGCCATCAAAGTAGGGAAGCTTACTCCAGATGAACGAAAGCGCTGCATCGAGAAAGGACTCTGCTTCCGCTGTCGAAAACCCAGACATACTAACGCCACCTGCCCCAACTTCACGTCCCCTTCTCAACCTTCAAAGAAGAAGGTCCAACGTGTCGAAGAAGATCTCCCTAAACTGGAAGAAGTAGAGAATGACGAAGAAGACGAAACTGTTGGAAGAGTTCGTTTCTCTGCCACCAAATGGGATTTTTGAAGAGGAGACCTTGTTCAATGCAAAGATCTCCTAGAGCTATGTGTGCCCCTGTAATTGTATCACAATCTGCCAAAACCATGCATATTCCTTTGCAGCTTGTGGTACCCTCGCACACGATGAAAGTCATTGACACCCATGCTCTCGTCGATAGCGGTGCAGATATCTCCTGCATCGACTGGCAGTTTGTTCACAAACACTGCCTCCCCACCGAAACCCTCGACTCCCCCATCTTGGTGCAAAATGTCGACCAATCCTCAAACAAAAATGGCAAAATCCGTCACTCCTGCACTCTCTATGCCAACATCGAGGGAGTCTCTCAGAAAGTCCTCTTCTATGTCATGTCCTGCAGCAGAGAGAACCTTATCCTTGGTCTCCCCTGGCTTCGTGCCACTAATCCCTCTATTGATTGGAAAACTCAAACTCTCACTATCGACGAATCCTGCGACCAGTCAAAAGACTTATATGCCACCTATGTTGCCGACTCCCATCGTCATGACTCTTGCTTCCATCCCCCGACTACCACACCATTTAAACCCCCATGTCATATGACCATCACCCCTGATGCTCAGGAACGTCTTCATTCATATATGGATTTCAGTGATCCCAAAGACTACATTCTTCGAGCTAAGGAAAACAGAACCATCAATCGCATCGTTCGAGGTGTCTGTCGTTTTGCCCCCCTCGGATCTCCTCTGTGTAGGAAAATCACCTCCTCTACTGAACTCACTGCTGCCGCTGAAAAAGCAAAACCACCTCCTGTTCTCCCAGAAGAATATGCCACATACACCTCGGTCTTCTCAGAAGATACCACTGACCACGTCCCCCCCTCTCGTCCCTATGACCACGAGATCAACCTCAATGAATCCTTCGTCCCTAAAATTGGGAAACTTTATCCCCTGTCACCAGAAGAGCGCAAAGCTACCGATGACTTCCTCGAGGAAAACCTTCGCTTGGGAAAAATCTGCCCCTCAAATTCCCCTCAAGCCTCCCCTTTCTTCTTTGTGAAGAAAAAGGATGGTAAACTTCACCCGTGTCAAGACTACCGCTACATAAACGAGCACACTGTTCACGATGCATATCTCCTTCCGCTCATCTCCGACCTCGTTGACAAACTTAAGGATGCCAAAGTCTTTACCAAATTCGATGTCCGTTGGGGTTATAACAATGTTCGCATCAAGAACAGACACCAATGGAAAGCTGCGTTCATCACGCACAAAGGTCTCTATGAACCAACGGTCATGTTCTTCAGACTCTGCAACTCTCCCACCACGTTCCAGTGCTTCATGAACAATTCCTTCCGCGACATGATCGCAGAAGGATGGTTGATCATCTATATGGATGACCTACTCATCTTCTCCCCTGATGACGCTACCCATACGGAACGAACCAAACACGTCCTGCAACAGATGCAAGAACTCAACCTCCGTCTTCGACTTTCCAAGTGCAATTTTGCCACGAAGGAAGTCGAGTACCTTGGCATGATTGTCCAACCCAGACAAATCGCAATGGATCCCATTAAGCTTGACGGGATCACCTCCTGGCCTACCCCTTCAAAAGTCAAGGAAGTGCGTTCATTCCTTGGCTTTGCCAATTTCTACTGCCAGTTTATTCCAGACTACTCCACCATCGCCCGATCTCTCCTGGACCTCACCAAGAAAAACCTTGCTTGGTCGTGGTCTCCCGCTTGCGAACAATCGTTCCAATCTCTGAAGCAGCTATTCCTCTCGAAATCTGTCCTCCGACTCCCTGACCTCTCCGCCCCCTTTGCCATCGCTACTGATGCGTTGAAATACGCCACCGGCACTATCCTCCTCCAAACAGACTCCAACGGCGATTGGCACCCCTGTTCTTATCTCTCTCAAACATTCTCCTCAGCAGAACAGAACTATGACATCTATGATCGGGAACTCCTCGCCATCATTCGCGCTCTCAAAGCGTGGCGACACTACCTTCATGGTTCCCCGTTCCCCATACAGGTCTTCACCGACCACAAAAACCTTACCTACTTTTGCCAAGCACAACACTTGAACTGTCGCCAAGCACGTTGGCTCCTTGACCTCTCCGACTTTGACCTCAAAATCGTCCATGTCACTGGTAAACTCTTGGCTGGTCCTGATGCCCTCTCTCGTCGCTCTGATCTTTGTCCCAATACCCCGGATAACAATGATACGGTCCTCCTCCCTGACTCCCTCTTTGTATGCCTCATTGACTGTTCGCTAAATGATGTCATTGCCTCCTCCTCGAAAGACGATCCCCTCGTTTTGCAGGCACTCCAAGCCCTGGATGGGAAAATTCCCCCTGCATTTTGGTCTCGTCTCTCTGACTGGCAATTCCATGCGGGCATTCTCACTTACAAAGATCGTGTCTACATTCCCCCTGTCGACTCCCTCCGCCACTCAATCCTTGAACAGTGCCATGACCACCTTACTGCTGGTCACCCCGGTTACTTGAAAACTCGCCAGCTTGTCGCTGCTGAATTCTGGTGGCCTGGCCTTGCCCAATACGTTCGTAAATACGTCGAGAGCTGCGCCTTGTGCCAACAGAACAAAGCAAATACCCATCCCACCGTTCCACCACTCACTCCTATTAAGTCATCTTGCTCTCGCCCATTCCAACAAGTTTCTTGTGACCTCATCACCAACCTCCCCCTCTCCTCTGGCTTTGATTCTCTCCTGGTCATGGTCGACCATGGACTTAGTAAGGGGGTAATTCTCTGCCCCACAAAGAAAACGATCACCGCTGAAGGAGTAGCATCCCTCTTTTTCCACAAAGTTTACACTCGCTTCAGTCTCTATGACAAAATTATCTCTGATCGAGGGCCTCAATTCGCCTCTGCATTCACTCGGGAGTTAGGACGACTCCTTGGCTATGACCTCTCCCTGTCCACCGCGTACCACCCTCAGTCAGATGGAGAAACAGAACGAGTCAACCAAGAAGTAGAGACGTATCTCCACATCTTCTGTGGTAGCAACCCTACCTCATGGTCTGATCTAATCTCTCATGCTGAATTTGTGCATAACCATCGCCCTCATTCCGTCACCAATAAATCCCCCTTTTCCCTGATCCTCGGTTTTGAACCCCGTGCCCTACCGTCCATCATTCCAGATACCAACATTTCCGCCGTTGAAACATGTCTCAAAGACCTCGCTGCTGCTCGCGACAAAGCTCTCGCCTCCCATGAGCTTGCTAAACAAGTCATGGCCTCCCGCTCCAACCGCTGCTTCACACCTTTCACCCTCAGAGATAAGGTCTGGCTCGAAGCCAGGAACCTCTGCCGAACCATGACTCATGCAAAATTTGCCCCTAAACGTGAAGGACCCTTTACCATTACCAAGGTTCTATTGCCAATCACGTACAGACTCCGCCTCCCTAAAACATGGAAGATCCATGACACGTTCCACACCTTGCTTCTCACCCCCTATTGCGAGAACTCTGTCCATGGGAAGAACTTCCCTGCACCACCCTCAAAACTTATAGAAGGAGAAGAAGAATATGAAATAGAACGGATCTTACGCCACCGCGGAACCCCGTCACACCACATGTTCCTGATCCAATGGAAGGGATATTCCGCTGAAGAAGACTCATGGATTGCCGAGTCGGAGTTGCAGCACACGAAATCCCTCCTCTCCAGTTATAAAAACCTCCATCCCCTGGCTTTCCTCTCCTCAACTTCTCTTCCCCCTACCACCACCAAGAAATCAGCACATCATTTCTAACCCTTTCAAAACTTATCTTTTAGTATGGCCATCGAATTTACTTCTTCCACACCGTCCTCTATCTCTTCTTCCGATTCTTCCTCTTCACCCTTAGATACTATTTCTACTATCGCTCAGTCTGGCTGGGATGACCCATCTGCCCCAAGTTGGGAAGAGCATTCTACTGCCGCTTGGAACCTCCAACCTGAACCCGAGACTTTACCCTCGCCACCACGCCCTCTGCTCGTCTCCCCATACCCATCATGTCTGTCGACGTTCCGCTCTATGCCAACCGCCTCTGGGATGACTTCTCCGACGAAGAGTACATCCGCCTGATGAATCAGCACATCACCAACTCCCGCCTAGCCACTGCCATCACCGCCTACTTGGATGTAGGCTCACCCCTTTATGCATTATACCGTGCCTATCTCCAAGCAGAACGTCTCACTCCTATCGCATCTTATGTCACTGCACAGGCACACGTTGGCTTCATCGGCTCCCTCCTTTCGACCATTCGCAATGAACTCCGAGGTGCACTCTCCGTCGCCTTGTACCAACTTGGCATGGGAGAATTCTTACAGGACCTCGATCGTTACCTTCTAGAGTTAAGCCGACAACAGCGTATCCCATCCCCTGACACCCCATCTGCATCGTCATTCCCACTAGGATCTGAAGAGATTGATGCTCTTGACTGAGCAGAAGCCCACTGGACTGGTAATCATGGCCAAACCCCTCTCACTAGTTCTCATCCACGTTACCATGAAGCCTGTTTCCACTGCCACCACCTCAGACATAGATGTGCCGACTCCATGTTCTACCAATGCCCCACCTGCCTACACTGGCGACCCGATGCTCAATTATTTCCAAACAGGTACTGTCCTTAATTCGTGAAATGGCCATATGGTGTTCCTACCGAACCAACTAACTAGACATCATGACTACCGATTCTTCTTCGAGTCCGTTCGCCCAAGATGAACTTGTTGCTATTTTGGATTTCATCAACTCACTCGGCTCTGCTAACCTTTTCTGAAGACGAACACATGATTTCCAATGCATACAATATCTGGATCATTGGTATGATGATGACTGCGACATCCTGGAATGTTGCTGATATGATTTAAAGCATGGCTTATGGCCCTTCTTAGTGGGTGTCTTTGGCTTAGATCTATATGATGCGCTTCTCCTGAACGGAATGCTAGCCGAAAACAAGTTCTTGAAATTTCATGGTCAGCAGTGCGCACGTTTGAATGCAGATATTTCCTTGTTCGTACAACAACCTTGGCATCATCATCCCGCATTTAGAGTTATTAATATGTTTCTTTTTGGATCGCCATACGAACATTCTTTTCGTCTGCAGCGTGTCTGGGTTGACGGCGCTATCATTCAGCCTTGTTGAAAGGCTTTTGCCAATAGGCTCATAACTGAGTTGGGCCGGTATACCTTCTTTGTGAGTCTTTTCTTTCTTTGCACGAAGAAACTCTGAAGCATCTTTTTCGCAGTCCACAATAATGCTTGCTGTTAACTTTAGTTTCCTTGCCGTCCCTGGCATTACCCTGTCCAGGCGCGCAAGTCAGTTTATCATCTATTGTTCGGTTGATTCGACGACCGCGTCTATCGTATCTCTTTTGTCTTGTTGAATGTGTACAGTGACCCTAGGCTCATGGTCGCCGGTATTGCGGTGCGTTTTTGTGCAAGGCTAGAATCTGCTCGTTTTGAGTGTTCAATGATTTGCAAGATGGGCAGAGGTCATACAAACGGTCAGCCAGTCAAATACGGGGATGGCTTGCCTTTCAATCACGCACAGCTTTCCAATTGCATGCCTCATATGGTCGTACGTCCTTTCAGCCCACTACCGTATCCATCCATGCTCCCGAGTCGCTCGTGCTGGTGGTTGTACATAGGATTGTGCTGCTCTCCGCAGCGCTTGCGGTTCAAATTTTTGGTACAAGGAGGGCGCTATTGTTACAACTCTGGTCATTCTGGTGCTACTTGTAGGGATGAGAGTGCGGGTTTTGCGGTGGTTTTGTGACATGGAAGACGACGAACATCATACCTCAGAGAAAGTCTCTGAGGAAAAGGACACGTCGCAGCATGATGTCGAACTTCGGTGGTTGCCGCATCGCCATTCGCCAAGTTTGGGGACATAATATCCCGCCACACGCCGCGGGCCTCGAGGCTCCGGGCAGCTGGTTAGCCAACCTTTTCGTCGGCTCTACTACCATATTCTCCACTTTGTTTCCTTCGTTAGCAATGACTGAGCAATGTTGCGAGACTTCTTTGCATCACTGTCTGCATGAAGTTGAAGTCGACCAACGAGCGTTGATGAACATTCTCTCTCGTTATCCCGGCACCTTTGATGGTACGTCGTCTTCCAACATTTCCATGTATTTAACACTCTTTTTGAACCCTGCCCCGTGGCGACAGTGCTCCGGGAGCTCATTCAGAATGCTGACGATGCTGATGCGCATAACGTCGAGCTACATCTTCAAATTTTGGCTGAAGAGGTCAAAGCATCCGGATTTGCTAGCACTGCGTTCGACGTCAGTAAAGTCAATGTACCCGTTTTTCTTCAGTTTTGGTCACGGACCAGTAGGCACGGTTTCACGTTCACATTCACATAGGTACGCAAGTGGATTATCAAGAACGATGGCAACACTTTTACACCCAAGGACTGGGAAAGGCTTGGAAGAATAGGTAACCCGTCTCTATTCGTTTGTATGCTTCGGGCGCAATCTAATTATGAGATTAGCTGACGGAAACGATGACTCCACGAAAGTTGGCGCTTTCGGGGTTGGTGAGCACTTTCTCCGTGATACGATAGTTATGGAAAACCAATTTCCGCCGCAGGGTTTTATAGTGTTTTGAGTAGATCAGATCGACCACTCGTGACCTCCAATGGTGAAGACTTTTCTCTATCGACATTTTTTCAAGGGAGCCATCATAATCATTTGTACTTCTTCCAGGCGAATCACTGCAGTTTTTTAGGGGAGACGACGGAAAGGTTAGTCCGTATTTCGACCCCAAACATGCTAACTAACCATACACACTCAGCTCCGGAAGAAATCTGTTGTCTGTCACTCAGAGGATCCGCGGACCACGGTGGAACTGGAGTTGCGAGTTCCGGAGCCATTTCCTGTGCTCGGCGACCTTGCAAGATTTCTAGTTTCTTCGGTGGCCTTCCTGACAAATGTCGCGTCCATTTCAGTTTATATCAATGGCCACGACAACAGTCTTATGTATATACACAAAGAATCCAATAAACCTATGGATGATGTGTCTCTGCCTCCCCACTTGTCACGTACAACGGAATCGCGGACCTTGACCATAGAATCCATACAGCGTACCGGTAAGACGGCGCATATCGTCCATAGCTAGTTCTGATCCCAACCAGTTCAAAGGATTACGATTGACGCCGAAGACTGGGTATTCGCTTCCAGCTCGACCTCGTCGTCGTCCCTTGTTGATGCTCATGATATCGTACCTGAACGTCCTGGGCCTCCTGCCAGCGGAGACGACCATGCAACCTATACATCCCAAATTCCTCAACCTACACTGGACAAGAATGTCATCACACATGACTTGTACACAGCAACTGTCCGTGTTAACCTATACTCCGACTCAGAGATGAGGAGAGGTGTGGAGTCGAGTATAAAATCACTTCCACCCTCATTTCAATGTAAGGCTCTCTATGTAAGTGTTCTTCACCCCTTCATGATTCACTGTTGTTCACTGCTCTCATTCCAGTTTAATCCACAACAACACGAGTCCTTGACCAGTCATTACTCACCCAAGGCGAAACACCTTGCACATGTAGTGTCTGGTCCACAGGGCATTTTTCCTGAGAGAAACAGGTATGTACTACCTGTTCATATCGTGACGTATACTAACATTGTAACCAATCAGCGGTCGCCTCTTTATAGTAAGCGTTCCAGTTCCAACGTTCAACACGGCTTTACGCTACATATCTAGGGTCAAAGCACCAATCAAACTACTGGCATCGGATTGCACATTTCTGGGCACTTCCTGTCCACTGTAGAGCGAGGCTCAATCGACTTGGCGTAAGCATATTATGCATGCATATTAATACCTATTGACTTGGCGCGTCAGGAATGGTCAGGTCGCAGGTGCGAGTTCAGCAAATGAATACTCTGTATGACTTATTTCTGATTTTGCCAATAGCTTGGAACAAGGAAGTCCTTTCGGCCGGTGGTTTCCTGGCACGCATAATCTATGAGGAAGAGATGAGCAGTGCGAAATCCCTGGATGGCCTTGCAACTCAAGTAGGCTTATACACGATGGACCGTTTTGCATTTGGCCCTGCATCGCCTCATAGTGGGGTATCGCAGATTCTGGAGGATGCCTTCTTTTCTTGCTGCCATCAACCATTTCCGGTCGTTTCGGACAACGGGATTTTATGTTTGTCCAACGCGAAATTCCGCAAACGTAACAAAGACCTTTCATTCCTCCAGAAGTACCAAGTACTTCATGAGAATGTGGAGCCTCGCCAACTCTCCGAAATTATAAGGCGGTACAACATTCCTATGTTCCTATACGAGGATATTTTACAGGAGTTTGAAGCTGGAGTTCCGCCGGACACGTTGAACGTATTTTTTGAGTGGTGGGAGGGAGCTAGCAAGACCACTCCTCTAACGGAGAGTGCTAAATTTGCACGTCGGAGGTTTTGCAAAGCATTTCCCTCCCGGGGTGTCCTTCGGCCGATCCATGGCCCGCCAGTCGAAATTGCACTCAAGCATATCAAGTACTTTACCTTCCTTTCGCTGCCAGACAACGTTTCACCTCCATATACCATATGCATCGATGCCAGATCGGGATTGCCTACTAAAGCTAATGTCGAATGTTTTGGTTGGTCTCCGCTTCCACTGCTTCACTGGCTTAAGTTCGCTTGCACTGGAGTACGGCGGTTCCACGTGGACGAGAGCTCTAAAAAGGACCTAGATGCGGACTATCGCGTCCTGCGCATCCTTATTCAATTCGCGCTCATTGAAGAGCTGTCCAAAGAGCAATGGGATCAGGTGGCCGAGCTTATGCGGAATCTGGAATGTGTACCTACCACTGTAGGCCGTCGGAACTCGCCAGGACATTCGTACTTCGAGGAGGCTAACATCGTCGGGGACCTTCCGGTCGTTAATGAGGCTATTTTCTTAGACATTCCGACCACTCTTATTGCGGTTAAGAAAGGTTTTGAGCATAGGACAGTGGTCCCAGGACATGTACGAAATGTGTTGCTTCACATTGGTGTACAAACAGAGATGCGCTTGGAAGATCTAGTTGGAAGGTATGTAAATTTGACCCGGGTTCGGCTCCCGTACGGCAGCATAACTTATTCTATAGGTTAGAGCTTACCGCCTCAAAACAATCCAACGACCGCCTCCTACATTACTTGGCATGTTCTCATCATTGGAAAATGCTCAACTACTTGAAGGGGAGGGAAATCTTTTGTTCCGAGACTCATGGTCGGTTATGTGCTGCTAAACTGTACTTCCCCAACGACGATGTATGCCAACTCGGGCTCCCGATCCTCGCTTTACCGCCGCACAGCATGACTGTTGCTCTACTAAGCGATTTGGAGCTATCCAGTGGGCCATCCGCAATACAATCGGTCATTGAATATCTGGGCATTCAAAAATATCCGAGCCTTGACAAGATAATTTCACTAGCTGCTTCCAATAAAACAGAGGTTAGGCAGTTCGCACTTCAATATTTCCTGTCAAATCTCGAGAAACGTTACGATGCTTACAAACCCGACAACTTTGCCGATGTCACCTTTATTCCAACGAAATGCGGATCACTTGCCCGTCCAAACGAGGTGATACAATATCATATCTGCTCCTAGCAACACGATTTTGCTAATATATGTACAGGTACTTGGATCGGCCGTGTGGGAGAAGCTAGGCTTCAAACAAATTTCCCCGGTGTTGCGTCGCGATTTGTCAAGACTAGGCATCAAGGATGACCCATCTGTTGACACAATCGTTAACTACTTGAGCACTCCGAGTCGCACGCTACCAGACATAACTACCGCCTCTATATGGTTCAAGCATCTATACCTCGACGGAAGTAGGTCATTATCTCACATTGATTGCGCGGACACAATTCTAACGGTGGTAACAAAGAGCTTCCCACTCCGAGGCTGCGCGACCAATTGTCGATGATACCCTTCGTGCCTGTGAAGAAATCGAATCCGTTGTCTTCTTCGACATCTCTCGAGTACATCTCTCCAAAAGAATGTTTTATTGGGCAGGCTGAGATAAAGGAGCACCATCGTAGTATCTTTCCGTTCGTTGATTTCGGTCAGGACGGGAATAGTTTCCTGGATTCTTGCTGTGCCAAGAAGTCGCCCGACGCATCAGACATTGCTTGCAAGATCATGCAAGGCCCTTATAAATATCTGGAAGCTCTCGGAGATGACATTGATCTGTGGGTTGATCGTTGGGGGCCTCTATGAAACTGGCTCACAGTTTGATTATAGCTATCTCGAAGATCTACGACTGATTGCTTCCCGACTCGACTCGATATCTGAGGAAGACAAGCGAGCCATGAAGAAATCCCCAATGTTTCTCGCGTCCCGAAAGAACAAAGATGACACAAAACTGTTGAGAGCAGATCAAGTTGTCATAGCCGACTGGGGAAATCGTGATTTTGGTGACAACGTTTTCGTTCCCCCCAAAGACGACGATCCGCTTGAAAGTACGTACAGCCATTGCACTGTTCGCTATCCGTCTCAATATTTTTGTCCTAGAAATGTACTGTGCAATGGGTTCAACATTTCTAGGGATGTTTGTGCGGCACGACATTACGCCCACCAGCCACGAGGCCGGTTGCCACCTACCGTTCACGCCTGAGCAAGTGGTCAACCGCATAAGATACTTCATGTATCAGCGAGATGCGAGCAAGAAAGCGGATGTTTCGTTCTATGAACAAGGATCGACGACCAAGCTTCGAGTGAGAGCTTGCAAGACCCTCATGCTGAAGAAAGTATTTGCACCGCCATGCGGAATTCTGCCTCCGACTGAGATAAGGAGGGTAATCGAAAGTAAGCCAAGCGAGATGAAGGCAGGTCTTGAATTCGACGAGAATGACGAGATATGCACCCTTTGGATGGTGAAGGAGTTGAGAGAGTCGGAAGACTTGCATTACCAGTATGTTCCTTCACTCGGTAATGTCACTCACTGACGTAAAGACAGTATTGCAATGGTGCTTTGCCATGTCCTACTCAAGACTTATGGACCCAATGAAGTGTTGCTCTTGGCCTCGTTGTTTGCAAAAGATGACAAGGGTATTCAGGTGTACTATGGGAATGAGATGAAGTGTGAATCCAGTTGTACTCCGAACACAGAAGGTAACATTTTTCAATAATTCTATGTATCAGTCTAATATATTGATAGTGAGGCCGAAGAAAGGAGTAAAGTTCGAAGTTCCGCTGGCTCCGTTTCTAGCGAAGGTTGTAGGTCTGATCGGGATATCATTGAAGCCTGGAATTTTGAGAATTGTCGGTGAAAGCACTGAACCCCTTGAGAATGGTGAGACTTTTCAAGTCCTTTACTGATTTATTTGATGCCATTTCTGTCATTAGCCATGAGCATGGCAATTGAGTCATGGGGAAAGGACTTAGATGGACATTCTCCTGATTTCAGCCTGCCCAGCCGACCACATCGTAGCATTAAGAGACACAATGGGCAATGCAAGCAAGCAAATGCCATAAGACTGAAAGAAAAAGGTTGGGATTTTACCTTTTTTTTTACACGTTGAGCCGATAGTCTTTATAGAAAACCTGCGTGATGCCAAAACGGGCATAAGATTCTTCATAGCAAGTAAGTGCCTCGGTAAACTAATCCACTCAGTCGAGCCAACTTATATAGGGGGCGCGCAATGTCAACACCCATCATCGACTGCCCTGGGAGAATTTGCAGAACTAATTTCCACCCTGGCTTATGTGTTTAAGCAAGAAGCATCGCGAACCTGTTATATTTTCTGGAAGGACACAGATGAAAATCTCATGGCCTTCAATAGGGACCAAAGGTATATATTTCTAAATCTGGCGCATTACAGTAGATTTTGTGAGTATTTTCTTCAAAGCTCAAGATGGTGAGTTGATCATTCCATGCAGCTCGTGATGACTCTGAGTCGGATAGAAAGAAAGTGATCACAGAGTGGTATGATGTTAATCAAATACTGATTCTTGATAGACACTGATCTCGAGCAAATACTGTAGGTACCTTATCATGGCCCATGAAATTGCGCACAACGTGACATTGGACCATGATGAATATCACGGATCACTTTCTTCGAGGATTGCTGTTGCATATCTTCCTGCCCTCCATCGGCACTTTCCTTCTGTATTTTGCTAAGGTACAATAGCCAGGGCACTACTACTCCAGTAATTATTCATGTTTAAATATTTATGGATCTTTGGACTATGATATCATCACTTCATGGTGCCAGTGACCCATCTATTTGTTCTTTTTCGTCTGATCGATCACTGCTCCAGGGGCAATCCTTTCCATCCCGAACGGTTATGGTGATACATATCTAATTTCCCAACTTCAGCTTCAGCAGGGAACCGCGCTGGACTGCGGGTCGCTGAGTCAGCTCTTTCATGCGGTGATGACGTCAGCGTCCCCCCACTCGCTGCCACTTCCCTTCAAGCCTGTTGGGTCCTCGTGTGTGTTATCCTCGGGCCTCCAACTTCCCGAAGTTCTGATCGCTACAGACACACCACAATATGAGCATTATGGGAGTCTAACACCGGCAAGTCGACATTCTCGAGAGTCGTACTACCTAAATCATTCTTACTGTAGTTGGGAGCAAGCTATAACATCAGGGGAGACTTGTTTTGTTTCACCTATTCAGTCCTCCATGTTTCCTTCAGGTTGTCAAAACACCCCTACGACTTAGTTCGTACTACAGGTTCTTCGTACATCCTGCAGTCTTTGTTACATCGAAACAGTGCCGCGGCTTAGGTGGAGGCAGCGGCGGCAGGGAAGCGAAAAAGAGCAACAAACCGAACCCCCCCCCCTCCCATAATGCAGACCTGATGTCTGACCGTGCCTGAGCCTGTGCCGTTGCACGATGTTCTACCCTAACTATCGGACAGATTCAGAAATTAACAATCTACGTCACAAGCCCTGCCAGGACACTGGCAGCACTTCACTTTATCCGTTTCCATACTTCCAACCTCACGGCGACTGGGTCGTTACAACAACTAAAGCAACTTTCGCTCAGAAGGATACGAACTCGACAATCGATGACCATACTACTTCAGGTCCTAATGGTCGTGTCCCACTGCTTCGAAGTCAGGATATTCCGGTGCGATCGCTGTCCTTCTGTTTTAGTCCGGTTTGCAGAACGCGTGTTATTTCCCATATATCATGCTTGGACTGAATATTTTTTACGCGGCCCACTCGAATCATCTACTCTTGCTCATTCACGTTTAGGTGGGTCCTATTGATTTGTTACCCGGCATTGGGGTGGAAGGAGTAATTCAAGCAATGTGATTATCTCCGTATCCCTTCACTTCTCCAGTGAAGAGCCGCTCAATTCCCTCCGAATTGTATTTCCCCGTTGGTCTTTCGGACAAAGAAGCACGAAGTCACGTTAAGTTAGCGAAATGGCAAGACAATTAGATAGGAATACCTCTGTGGTGAGCAAGATGCAGTTCAATCATAATGATACAGCGCTGAAACATCCGGTATTTTATTGGCCCGTCCGGGGTCCTTGGACAAACTTCGAAGAATCGGGACGAACGAGGTAGAATGAGGCTTGTTCATTCTTTCAAGTCGAAGCTAACAGGTGAAATGTTGGATACAACCCGCACAATTGGATCGTGCAACAACCATTGTCATCAGCAAATTCAGCATGAGGTCTTGCCCTATGTAAACAGATATTGTTCACAGTTTTCACCTATACGGGCTTTCCACCGATGTAAACGTGCCGGGGACGTAAGCTGTCAACGCTGACAGTGAATGGGGGTCGCAAACGAGTGGGACTAGTTCGCCACCTTCCCCTCGTCGCTCTTCGGATTGCTCGGAGCACTCGAATTTGCATCCGAGAGAAGGTCCGAGAGTCACGGTAGCCTCACCGTTTCTGGTAACCTGTTTTTTTCCACTGGTTGTTTTTTCTACGAAGGGACTCACGAATTCATGCCATTTTCCTTTTTCCATCCCCTTGCGGGTCCATCTCTTTTGTGTTGGGCCTGGCAGATGATGAGACAGTAATCTTAAGTCGTACTTAATATGTGACCTTATTCCTAGACTCTACCACATTCAGGTTAACGTCTAGGTCCGAGGCTCGAGCAATCAAAGGACGGCGTCCTCAGAATTTTGATGAAGTTCCATACGCCCTTCGTTTCTAGTTCTCCCGCCCAACACTAGGCTTAGCATATTTGAAAGTGCTTATTTGTCAAGACTTAGGTTGGAACGAACAACTCCCTAACGTACATTAAGTTTATTGTCTCGGCCTCGGGCTGCCACCTTGGGATCGTTGGATAGGGAGTGAAGGTGGGTAATTCGGTCGGATGAATGAATGGTACCAGTTGAACCCCGACACGAAAGGAATGCCTGCAGCAAATATAAAGGGGAGGATGAAATGCCCTCTACTTCATTACCCCAGCACCAGGCAGATGCTCCGAGTCCTGCATCTACAAGTTTTTCACTGGCCTATAGCTCTCAGCTCTCAGCTTAGCTCTCTCTCGTGCACCTAACGTACCTGCTCTTGTTTTTGCCTTCACCGTCGGAAATGGATTCCTTCGACACTATCACCGCTGTCTTCAGCACCAACCCCAAGCATGAAGAGGAAAATGCCCGTTGATTGGTCCACTGGCCAGGTCCAGACTTACGCGGCCTGCAGCTGCGTCATCACATGAACGCCAGTTCAGTACAACAGAGAGGGTGATGGAAGAGAGTTGTGAGTGAACTTCATATGTCCATTGGATTTGCACTCACCTCGGCTGTAGCATTGTACAAGCCGTTTGATATGGTCGTGGTGAAAGTTCCAGGAAGTGGGGTATGTAACATTTTTGGCTGAGGCTAGTGTCTAGCGAGGTTTTTGACATCAGGCCATCAAATTTAATGAAAAGAAAAGCCGAGAGTCGATCACAGATGACTTGTCAAGGTTCTGAGTTAAGTTTCGCCGAGAAAGACGTCATGATTGATAGTCGCATAATAAGAATTTTGCTGATGCATAGTGACGTAGAGCATGTCAGCTCAGAACGTAGTAGTAGCTCACTCAGCAGTGAGAGAGGAAGCTGAGAACAACTTACACCAAGTTTCCTAGAAATGGAGAACTTGCAAACGAGATCCAAGTGTTTGTTGCATTGTACACACTGTGCCAGACTGCCAGTGTGAGAACACGATTTTGCGCTAGAAAAAAAGCTAGTTAGCAGTAACGATGATGATCACACGAGTTCCGGCACCCACTGGCACTCATCGATTGATCGACCTGGGAGTAGATGACTCGTGGACACGGATACGACGTGCAGTGACACCCTGCCATTCATTCCATGGCCTGCCAATGTTCAAGGGACACGGAAGTGACGATCCCATATTTCCACATTAGTAGTTCAAGCGGTCAGACTTGCGAAGGCTTGTGACTCTACATTACATAGGAGTTCCTGTTCAACATTGTAGCACGAAGGAATGGAGACTGCAGATCGAAATGAAGGAGCAAGGCGAAAGACCGACTCGGAATAACCACCGAGCCAGAGATGCATTGCGGGGTCTTTCCTTATCATCCATCACGTACCTTGAACAGCCTCAAGAAAATCTCCCTATCGTATCAAGGGTGGATAGCATAATTTAGGTAGTGACCCTGTAGGTGGACAGGATGGCTTGCATGACTAGTAGGCTACGGTCCGTTCAAGAACTGGCAAATCGTGTCATAGAGGGATTAAGTAAGCAAGCGTTCGATGGTAGACGAAACTGCAGCGCGACAGAAACCAGACGCAAAGAGAAAAAGAAAAAAAAAAGAAAAAATCCACAACTTTACAATGCTCGTCATATCATTTTCGCCGATGTCACATCCCGGTCCTCCACCCAATGCGTCGGCATCGGTACACTCGGGACGTCGTATTCAGAGAATGGATCGTCTTCTTTACCATCCTTGTCCCCACCATAGGACGCATACGCCGAATGCTTGTACTCTGGTGGCTTGCCATCGGAGGGTGGTGGGCCTGGTGGAGGCAGATAAACGGGCAGGTAGGCGGTCCCGTCATACGCCGGGTTGTATTGCGTCGGGTAGCCATCCCTGCGTTGGTTGGATGGCAGACGAGACGTGTTGGCGGGACTAGCGGGATCAAGCGCTTGTCGGTAGTACGCGAATGCGATGGACGTAAAAAGCAATCCAAGTACTGGACACAATTAGATCGAATCGCTGCCAATACGGAAAGCGATGCTCACCAGACAAAACAAGAAAGGCGATAATCTCCACCCACGAATCGTGATTCCATTCGTCATTGCAGACTAGCTTCTGTTACATATCTCGCAGGATAAGATAGAGATCAATGACTCACACGTCTGAGCATCGGCTTCATTCAAGTTGGAATTCGGATTTAAACCCCAAATACCAAATACCTGGGGAAAATGGTCAGAGATAGCGAGAACAGCAAGCTCTTGACACGAACAGAATCAACAGTTCCGTTCACTGCGACGGTCGTGCATTCATCGATCAAATCAGACTAGGGTAATGATAAGCGACGACGACGTATAGATGGACGATCCACGTACTTTGAACACAAAGTGCGTGACGACCCTCATGAGCGAAACTCCGATAACGATCAATGCGCTTAACGCGCACAAGAACGCATATAATTTGACCAAGGTAAATCGTTGCTAGGTACAGCCACGATGAGTCGATCACTATGACCGGTGCGGAATCCCCTACCATCGCTGCAGCCACTACGCCAAATAATTGGATACCGAGCATGGTCGCGTACAGCGCCCCTTGCGCTATCGCCAACGGAGCCAGCTTGGGCAAGTTATCTGAAACCGGACACGTTATCAGGACCACGTAGGTAGTGCTTTAGCCATGTGGCCTTACCGCTGTCAACAAGCTTGAGTTGCTTGAACGACGAGACCTAGAGAGCGTTGGTGGTCAACAGATATTATCGAGTACTGGTGCTTACAGTCCTGAAAAAGTATAATAAGATTAGTTTTTAGCGATGTCACAAAAAGCGCTCACCAAGCCAGGGCCCAGATGGCCGTGATCAAAGACACTGGATGTAACGATGAGCACACACATCATCAGGTAGACGAATTCCACGCACTCGCGAGGACGACAGGTCTGAGACTCCTCCCATAAAACCTGGTCACATAGCGGTACGCAGGTGGTGCTTCTATGCACAAGTCAGACAGGATCGTTCGATGGTTCGATCGGTGCACTTACCAGTCAGAGCTGTCCTTCTCGCACCCATCGTAGTGGTCGTAAATCAAGAGCTAAACCCCGTTTCAACCCGCAGTCACTGGCAGGCAGTACACGCGCGCACAGGAATCAGTTCACACGTTATTTAATAACCCTAACCCAATGCTAAATAAGCGACAAAAACATATATACTATAGCTGTCAGTGTTCCACAACATTCGCGATTCAAATCATTGTTCAGCATCAGGAAAGTAGAGTGCAGAGTGGAGCATACTATCGCAGTGTCCGACGTCCCCTTTTATGTGGCAAAAATCCCAATGACCTTGAAAGACGGAACCGTTTGTCCTTCCTCACCCACCAAGACACACTCCACGTAGTGGTTTCCCCGCGAAACAAAGTGATCAATCATTTCCAGCCTGCAAAGGTCTTTGAGCAAATAACCAACGAATAAAATAAAAAAGGCACGTACGTGGGCACCGAATCACGGACATTTCCCGCATTCTCGATAACCACAGACCCCCTAACATTATCGTCCACCCAACATTCCAGCTGTGCGCCCTCCCCAATATCCTGAATCGGCTCTTTCAGGTAATACATCCCAACATCCCCAGCGCCGACCTTGATCGGCACCCGCAACCGGCTGTGAGGCATCGAGGCATGCCAGTAATACTTGGCCGTCAGCAATGGCGAGGCTCCTTGGTCTGGATGGGCAGCATGGAAACCAGAGCCATAGAACAACGACGGCGGAAGCGGGTTTACGAGATTGTTCGCTGAGGCACAGTAAGGTACCGGCTCCTCGAATGGCCGCGAAGTCCGCGGTCGAGTGTTGATCCGCATGGGTGGAATACGGAGCTCCGGATAGAGGGGAAGCGAATCAGGGTGTGGATCAGCAGGGGGGATTTGTGGAGCTGGTTTCCTGTCGGGCTCGACGTCATCGTCTGCAGGCTCGGGGGGCGCCCCGCCTTTCCTGGCACCGACGCCGCCAAAGAGATGAATATCCCCACCACGGGCCGGACCCGGAGGAGCTAGAGGAATCATCTCGTAGGATTGACCACCTGCCGTCGCCCACGCAGCGCAAATTTGAGATTGGAAGTAGGAAGCCAAGACGTCCGCGAGGACAACATGACCCTCCGTGCTGGCAAGTATGGGATCCACGTAGTAAGGCTCGATAAGGTCGGGGTCGGTCATATACGTAGGGTATAGGATCGGTTTTACGCTGTAGAAAATTAAACTAAGGTCTCCCAGTAAGAGAAAGGCGAGCCGCACCTGACATGAGGAACGTCGTAAAATTGGGCGACGATGTTATGCCAATGATCAGGTCCAGCGAAGCCATACAGGTCGTGAATTTGGGGGCTAAAGTGTCCGAGGATGATGACAGCAGGTTGGTCGGGTCGATCGAGTAGAGACCGAACGAGAAGCTCAAAGTTCTCCATACCCTCTTGATCGCTAACAGAGCAATCAGTATAATGAATGTACATGCCTGGGCGAACATCGCTTACCCTGAATCATCGACGTCGAACTCCAGTATCACAAGGTCGGTGTTCTCAGGCACATGGTGTGCACTACAGAAGCCAAAGTACCCCGAATCCGTGCGACGCATGGCACCATTCGTGAGCTCGGAAGCGGGATGTGGAAATACGCTTAACCACCACTCAAAGAAAAGAGAGGGATAACACAGGGGCGATAACGGGTCATCACCAGCACCATGGCAGGTCGACACTACAGAAGCGCGAAAAGTCTCATGCCATTTCGTCCAAAAAAGCACTACTTACCTGAACCACCCAACACGCTCATCGTAATCGGCTGGCCCAACAATGCCTTGTGGATCATGCGGTGTACCCGTCCCCCGCTTCCAAGGTGTAGACGGCTTTGAGCGAGCGGCACGGCACCATATTTTTCCGCAAGGTTGTCTCCAGGACCGAACACGGGACAGAACGTGAATGGAGTGGACACTTCCCCTTCCGAGCTGTTGGGCGCGAAAAAAATTGACGAATGTAGATAGTTGATTGGTACCAGTCCAACAGTGCTGAGGGGAGGCGGACGTCGGTGAAAGGAGAAAACTTGTCGAGAAATCCAGACGAGCGACACGAAAGCGACGATGAGGGCCCATATCCGATTAGGGACACCAAGCGTACGACGATACCATCTCGAACGCGCCGAGTCGATGCCCATCCCTGTGAAAGAGTGTCGGGAAGGAATGGAGATGCGTGCTAGCCCTTTGCTCAGGCCTGAGCGTCGTTGCATACGAACGTCGTTCAAGTTGCGGAGTTTTACGTAGTTAAGATACTAAAACTTGTTGCTGGTTTGTGCCACGAATCACCGCCCTACTTTCATCTTCCCATCTCGACAGAGAATCCCCCACAAAAAACGACATCAGAGGAAATAAAATGGACTCTGTGGGAGTTGAACCCACGACCTCATGCAATCATCGATGCGAAGCATGCGCGCTACCAACTGTGCCAAAAGCCCCTTGCTGTTTCAACTTCCCAAACTCACACCACACACCCACTTAGCAAAACAAGGCAAGAAGGGTAAGATCTAAGCAAATACTCCGCCAACCAATAGACATTCACAGGCCATCCATTGACCTTTCGTGTTTCACCGTCACCGCCTCGACGCTCTGCGACCGATTCGACTTCGACTCCCATATTGGATCCATATCCGGGGCGCCAATGTCACCTGCTCCATCCCAGCCCCAGCACCACACTGCACGGTCGCAGCATACTCAGTTCCGTCGGGCAGCTCACTGACACACGCAACCACTCACCATGCGAAGGTCCAGGTACAAACTCTATTTCCTCGCTTTCCTCCGCCGTGAAAAGCCTGTCGTGGGGACCAAACCATGAGCGATCCTGAGGATCCGTGCGCGGATTGTCAGGAAGACCCCCGAGGCGGACGTATCCTCGTATAGCGGTCAGGTTTCGTCTTTGGGGATGGATAATGTCAAAGACTTTCTGTAAATGCAAAACGCGATGAATAATCTCAACCACATACGTTCAAGTCGGACGAAACGTACTTTGTCGTATGCCAGCTTCACTCTAGGCACCATCATTATTCGACCGTAACCTGCCTCCCAGTAGTCGTTACAAATAAGACTGCACTCCGATGCCGAGCACTCCTCTTCAGCCAACCTTGCCATACGGAAGCGGACATAAGGAGGTTTATAGAACGGGGCGGGATCGAGTACTGCCACACCATTCCAGCATGCCTGTACCTGAATGGGAAGATGCATTTGAAAACGCTGAGAGGACTGGGGGTCGTGAAAAATGGAATCAAATGGTGCATTCTCTAGCACTGTGCCGTTTATGTCCCGCGACACCCAATTGTCGTAGAAGACGGGGGATCCCTAGGCCATCGTCACCGTCAGCCAAATCGAAACGGCAAACGAATAAACGCACAAGATCATCGTGGTACATGTAATCTGCCGCACATGTAATGCCCGCATTGTGCCTCCTGCTCTGCCAGATAAGTTCGAGGATATCATCCACGCAGGGCAGGATGTCGTTCATGAAAATGATAGTATCAAAATATTCGTTGTGAGAATCTCGAAGCTCGTAGAGTGGGTTGAACGCTTGATTGCGGACCTCGGCAAGGTATTCGATACGGTGGTTAAACGCTCCCCTCGTTCTCGTTGACGTCCGAATCGTTACCCTCAATCCGACGCTCTTTGTCAGCGCGTCGAATATGCGGAGTAGTGCCTTGGTCTGGTCCGTCGACCCGTTTTCATATATAGAGACATATACATTATGGTATCCTAGTATGGCCGAGATTCGAAATAGCGTCGCGAATAAGTCTGGAATGACGTCGAACGAATTGTACAGGTTGATAGCGAAGAAGTACTTGTGTTCTTTTGTGGGGGAAAGGTGGACATGTTGAGAGTCACCGAAGGTGCCAAAGTCGAACGAGGATAGCCATGGCGACTGCGACTCGGGGTTGAATCCTACGAGGGATTTGTAACGTTCTCGAACCTGTTGGATGTACAAAGGCTGCGAGTGACGAGTGCATTCAGCAGTGTGATGAGGTGAGAGTGTAGATAGAAGCTCGAGGACTCTGTGACGTTGGTCGATGGTTGGTAGTGTGAATTGCTGTCGTGCGGACAGTCGTGAGACATATATAGGCTTGTCTCTCCAGGACGGAGCAAGAAACTACACAGTTGAGTATTTTAACGATAGCCTGAAGAAATTGACACGTAGGATCAGATTAGAAACTTACGCTGAAGGGCAGCGAGCGACCGAGAAGCAGGCCGAAAAGTAAACCCACTAGCAATGCCAGGGGTGTCGGGACTCGTTTCAGCCAGAATATTTTGACATTCATCGAGTCGTCAACTGCCTTGCAGTTGTCAGTGGACCAGAAGACAAGTAACGAATATCCAATGAAGCCTACATTCGGGGTCACTTGTTGTTGTGATGCTATTACATAATCATGTTATTCACAGGACAATATATTGATTGCGAAGACGGATGAATTTCGCGGATGAATTGTGGATTACTGACTAGAATAGCTCCGTACTTGCGCCTATATGACAAGGAAACGATAACCAGCACAAGTTGTTCAAAGCAATTTCAGTTGATACAGTACGTTACGGGCGACTGTCATTCGATTTATATGGTATCACCAATACAAACGATGTACTGATATGGACAAAACGCAGACAACTATATGAAGTGGACATGTGACCATGCCAGGGATGTGAACCGAAAAAGTAAAGGGTATACGCTTAGAGCCCTGCGGCAACTGCGAGTACAGCGAGGGCGCCCGTAAGCACGCTGATGCCTCCGGTCATGGATGCTCCACTAGTGCGCGTGGGTGCTGCTGGAGTGGCGGCGGACCCGCTAGTACTGCTAGTAGTAACGGAGGAACTAGTATGAGTACTAATGGGAGCACTTGTGGAAGTACTAGAGGGTTGCGCTGTGATACTCGTCAAGTTCAAGGTGACGCCCTGTGAGAAATGTTACACAAGAGGAATAAATGTTGGATATGAAAATGCTAGCTCACAGCACTAAGGCAGAGCTGTTGGGCGAGCCCTTCCGCGGTTTGAACATCACTGCCGGAGCAGGACGACGATACGCAAGAGTAAACCGAGTCGATATATGTTGGGTCCTCGCATAAGCAAGTGAGGTCGGTGGCAGAACACTCTTGTGAGTTTACACTGGTCAAGCATGGCGAAGCACAACCTGAAAAAAGGTCATGAGCAAAACTACTCTTGGGATAAGTACTGTTTTGGAATCTAACTTGGAATACCATCCTGACGTGCAACAAGAGTGGCAAACGTCGCAGTGACGACAGCGAGCAAGGGGACGAAGGGAACCGAGAAACGCATGGTGACAGTCAAAGATTGTCTCGAGAGCGCCTAAAATTTTGATGTCCGCCCTTTTATTTCAGGGGGCATTTGTTTCTTTTCGCTGCGCCGTCGCCAGAAATCGTGTCTATCCTGTCCAATTAACGTTGCCCAGCTGCTCAGACATGCAGAGATTTCTCGGAGACTGCGATCAACAGTGTAGCAGTGACGTAATAGATTTTCCTAAATGGGATTTAATTGGCATGTCGGTGATCCCCGTAAAACTGTATCTTCTTTTGCCAGCCACAAACCTTGTTTTGCCACAACCCAAACACAACCAAAGCGAGGACCAGTCAGTCCATCTACACGTTTGCTCATCGACATCGACATCGACAACGTCAAGATATGGTACGTTGTAACTCTCACTGATTTCTCATCCATCTCACGCGCCTCAAAGGCAAGAACAAAAGGCGGAAAAGTTCGTCCATACGATCACTTGGAGCGCTGTTCGATCTCATTTTGTTCCAGACCGGCAAGCGCTCTGCTCTCCAAGACGTCGTGACTCGCGAGTACACGATACATCTGCACAAGCGTGTGCATGGTCGGTCGTTCAAAAAGCGTGCCCCACATGCCATCAAATCTGTGGTTGAGTTTGCCCGGAAGTCGATGGGTACCAAGGACGTTCGCCTCGACCCAAAGCTCAACCAGGCTCTCTGGGCACAGGGAATCAAGACCGTTCCACACCGAATACGCGTAAAGCTAGAGCGTAAGTGTCCATCTGACCTCTGGCATAGTTGCCTTAGCAGATTTCAGGCAAACGCAACGACGAGGAGAACGCAAAAGAAAAGCTCTACACCTACGCTAGCCATGTTCCCGTTACAAGCTTCAAGGCAGGTTACTTCTCCTTGTGTTTAATTTTGCTTGTTCATCTTCGTTCGTCAGGGCCTCCAAACAACTGTAGCTGATGCAGAGTAAAGAGAGCCTCGTTGGAGAAGTTCGTTCGCGCTCATGTATCCAGCTCATTTATGATCTTTCTATGCATCGCGCCTGTCCATGATATGGTATGTCGTGAAAACGAGACCAACCAATACACTACTTTTACGTGTTTCAATGTACACCTTGTGGCGATCCCAGCTGATCGAATCGGTCGTTCAACGTTCCACTACCGATCAATACATACTGACCAAAGTCTGCTTATACAATCTAACAGAGAAGTTACCGCTTTCTACCTTTTCCCGAGTCAATGGAAAGCGTTTGTTGGTTCGTTAAATGGGAGATCAACCAAACCTACTCTTCTCTTTTAAAATACACTTCTTATGCAGCATTTTTTCTCATTCGTCACTCCAATGACGCAGGGGGATCGCTTTCATCGCTTCGCTAGCACTCACCGGCGACGAACGCTGTACGCATAAGTCATTGCAAGTGACAGAATTGAGTGCCGATAACTAGCACGCACTTGGCACCAGCGAACGCTATCATTGCATGATGTGCTATCCGTTTCCTGCAATAGGTCCATGGTTATTGTGCGGATCGGTTATCACTAGCAATTTAGTTACGTGAACGAGAGGTCTCGCTCGTACATAGTATGTATCAGTTCGTCGCAATTAAGACGCTCGTTGAGCCAGCGCATTTCGCCTTGGTTTTCTGGACGAGCACCGGGATGTCGTATTCCTCGTCCAGGTGTAAGAACGTGGCGACATAGGGAAAGGGTGCTGCTAGTGGTGGGCCGCTGTAAGATATCCGCATGTATAGCACTCTGAGAAACGTCCACTGCGGCGGCACACTACTCGATCAACTGGACCTTCGAGTCGCAGTGAGTGCAGTCGCACGTCTCTGGTGACCCGAGTCGGATGGTTCAGAATGCTACGATGGACGCGGAGATGCCGATGATGTTTTGGTTGTCCTTCCACTGGTCGCTGTGCTCTACCCTGGCTAATGACTTCTGAGATTCGAATGTTCAACAGACCGCACAGTAGACATGATTGAGACAGCGAACGTCACTCAACGGAGTTCAAACGACCTCGCCTCTCAGCTCGGAAAGAAAAGGCTATTATACATATTCCCCGAACTCCTGCCTCTACCTTACACATTTCCTGCGTGCGATCATGATACCCACTGCTACTACGTCGAAAAAAAGGCAAATGACAGATGACGGTAACTTGGTCGCCATCCAGACCTCAATGATCCGACACCAAAAACGGATGGTTCGAGATTCAAAGTGATGATGAAAACAAAGTAAGAGCGATGATTATCTCTGCTCCGTCTGGGGAGTTGCTTGATAAGGCAAACTTCTCTTCGTCTCTCAAACGTTGATCAGTCCAACTTTCACAGATGAAACGCCAAACTGGCAAGTATCGCATCAACAAAACTCTTTGACGGCGAATGCGTGTTTATCCTCTGTTAGTTGACTACTCACGGTAATCATACGCCACGACGGTAACCACTGCAACTTATGTCGCCATGTCGGATTTCAAGTATCAATAGAAACTGTAGTTAATCATACTGGATACACCATTGTTTATGAAAATAGCCTCGAGCGTGGACAGCAAATCAGAAGACATGGGAGCAAACTCACAGAGGTGGCCAAGGAGCAGTGGCGGACGAAAATAATGAAGCGTGTCGTTCGGATAGTACTTCAATGGTGATCTAATTTACGGAGGTTACGAATGCTATCCAGGTCCGTCGGACGGACATGACATCCAAGAACTTTGCCGAGAATAGCATCTGTACAGGAGGCAGTGGTTTCTGCTATTAGTCGTCCATCCATGTCGCAAGCACGTGCCAAGTTCAGGCTAGGTGTCGAATGCTGCTTGACCAAGTTTTGAAAGCTGGGAATGCGAACTGAACAGACTTACTTACTATCATAGGCTAGAACTGGACGCATTGTCCTTGACATCGGAAAATGCAACTAATCTGGAAAATCAGTGGCAGGGTGATGTGACCGACAACCGGACGCAACCAGCAATTTCATAATTATGTCAGATGTCAGATGTCAGAAACAATGAGCAACAGCCCTGGAGATGCCAAGGTTTGATCTGTTCAGCGCGCAGATACTACGACATCGAGAGATGCATAGCAGTTGTACTACTAGTACGCAGAACTTGCAGAACTCTCGACTCTGGGGCTGCTCAATTCCCCTATATCAGGCCAGCGAGAGGCCCTAGTGCACCGACATGGTGAATTCGACACGTAGCCCAGCGTCCCGAATAGTGCTAGCCTAATGGAAGCCTCAGCAATCCGGGCACCTCATGCTAAAGAGGAAGGGTAATACTTCCACAACAAAGTGAATGTACACTGCATCACAGGGCCAGTCTGTCAGAGGGGATGCCACGACGACGAAGTCCTGGCAGAGCAAGTAATTGCGATGTCAAGGTCGTACCCTCAGGCTAGCTTACGGCGACAATCCATATGACTGA
>JBBPMR010000159.1:0-36414 GCA_038090415.1 Rossbeevera mucosa
TAGGATGCTCAGGCAAACGGTTTCGTAGCTAGCCTCAAAGATCACGCAGAAACCAAAATGGGAATTTTGCACGCAGTATGTTATGCCTTTATTTTATTGCCCAGCGCATAAACTAAACGGGGCAGGCTTATGGTATGGCTTCTCATGAATCGAAACATGGTACTCACATGCCGGACGTTGAAGGCGCTGGTGCACTGTCATCTCCGCTCGTCGCCACGCAGTTCGCTCAGCTTACACGCTGGTCCTTCCATTATCTCTTGTCCTTGGGTATCGCATTGATAAACACAGTCCTCTTGATCGCAGTCTTCCGCTTAAAGAGTCAGGATGGTTGGTTTCTACTGTGACTCGCTTGTATCCACCACACTCACATCATTCGAGAGTGTTTGGCCCAAATCGGACAGCCTGTAGCGGAGCAAAACGAGAGCGAAAGCAGTCACTTTAGACAGATAATGTTATTGAAGGACGTCCACCTTCTTGCCGTATTCATTCTTGTCTATGTTGGAGTGGAAGTTACCCTAGGAGGTATGTTTCATGTAACGCCGGTTTTCCGATCCTTTGCCAGATTCATACCGACGATTAGGCTGGATCGTGACGTATATTATCGATGTCCGTAATGGTGGACCGTCGTCGGGATATATATCATCAGGATTTTTCGGAGGTGCGTGCTTCAATAACATGTGCGGTCCCTTGTCTACACCTTGTTTATGCACTGACAGGTCTTATGGCGGGCCGTGTTGCATTGTTGTGGCTCAATAAAAAGGTACACCTTGGCTCTCATCCTTCACTACAGTTCTCATACACCCGATACTTTCAGGTCGGTGAACGAAGGGTACTGTTCATCTATGCCATTCTTGCCATCGGACTGGAGTTGGTCATCTGGCTAGTGCCGTCCTTAATCGGTGACGCCGTCACTGTTTCAATCATCGGCTTCCTGCTGGGACCTATGTACCCGATTGCGATGAATCACTCTGGACGGGTGCTACCACCTTGGTTACTAACTGGTGAGGTCACACTATCGAAACCCAGGAAATGATTCTGGTATTCACGGGATGCGGGAAGGTTCAATCGGATGGATCGCTGGTTTTGGTCAAGCAGGATCAGCTTTGTTGCCTTTTATGACAGGTGCAATTGCGAATAAGTCTGGCATCGTTTCCCTGCAGCCTCTGTGAGTGTGGTTGTTCGGTGGTACTAGGAAATCGTTCTCACTGTGTGATGGGAGCAGATTGGTGGCCATGATGGCATTCATGACGGTCCTTTGGGCTCTCGTTCCCAGAAAGGGTTCATGGCGTACCGAATAATGGTGCGAATAAAACACATTCATGGAGCAGAATGTGTCTATGCATATACTAAATCGATTGTGTATCTAACTCGAAACGCCCTTTGGTGCAACTCCAATTTTTCGCCTCGCCGGCGGCCACGAAATGCTCCAGGAAGTATCATGAAAAGATTCGACGTTAGTCCGAAATCAACACGGTAAGAATTAATGCGATCGCAGAATTATCGGAGCGTTTACGATTCGACATCCTTCAAGCCCACCACGACATCTGAGGAAGGATTACTAACCCACGTATAGCTAGGAGGATTGTAGCCACTATTCTCAGAGAGATAATGGCGCTGTGGGCAATAGTAGTGTCAAGGTTGAGATCAAAGAAACGCAAATTCAAGTTTCCGAGGGTCTCGCATTCGTGTCAACAATCACCCTCGTTAGATTCCTATCTGACAGCGAGAACATGTCGAAGCCCCCCGTATGCCACAGTCCGCCAGTGTCCACGCAAACAAAGCCCCAGTTCCCATGCCACACCATCACCCGTGCATCATGACCGCCAGACGCACATCCAACTGCTTCAAAGTCGGTATCATCGCCGCATACATCACCCTGTCTTCCTTCCTGATCGATGCATGCGCTCCGTGAATCTTGAGTGTCTCGAGCGGGCAGCCCGACCGCCCTATGAACGACCTAAATTCCTCATGCTTCCATGCGCTCGGAATGATGTCCAAATCCCTGATCTTGAGATGCTTCAACGAGGGCAGGGTGAGCGCGTCTAACAAACGACCGACCCCGTAGAGCACGACAACGTCGAACGAGCGCAGCCGCGCATGGGTAATCGTCCGCGGCGGCGGCGCTGCGACGTCCTGCCGGGTTGAGACAAAGACGGGGGAGAACACAAAGTCCTCGAGGTGCGGGCACAGTGCGAGGAGCGTCAGCACGATCGGTCCCCGTCCTGCGTCCTGCGGATGATCCGCGCGACCGAGCGTGACGTGCAGTCGTGTCAGATACGTCCAGCCTGGGTCGAATGCAGACAGCGCGTCCGCACTGAGCGTGAGCGCGTCGAGCGTCAGGCTACGTAGTCGCGGCTCGGGCGTAGCGTGGACGATTGTGATCTTTTGGGTTGCGCAGAGGTTGCCTTCCAGCGTGAGGTGCTCGAGCATGGGTACGTCCTTGAGCAGCAGATCTGGCGCAGTCGGATCGTCAAACGTGACGTAGAGCCTGAGAGCACGACCCGTGTACGGCTGTAGGAGTTCCGTCACTTCATAACGCCACACAGGGTTATCTGGCGGTCGACGGGTGTCAACGGCAAGTGACAGCGGGTAGCCTCGTGCGCGGGAGAGCCAATGGTGGTAAAAGAACAAACCCGGCTGCTGCCCTCGATGGTGACTCGGTCGGACTGACAGCGAGCACCACAGGCTTGGCATGCGCAGCGCTACCCTACGCCACCCCCTACAGACTCCGGTCAACAATAACGGTGCTGTTCGGGTGTCCGGCTCAATGTGCGTTTCTGGCGGCAAACACCGTACGAAGATCTCGCCGAGGACCTCCGATGGCAGCCGCCTAATGCAAGACACAAGTCCTTGGTGGACCTTCATTGAGGAGACGATCTGATTACGCTTGTCGAGGAGCTGGTCGTGCATGTCGCGGACGCGCTGCATGATCGATTCGACGGTGGCAAGCTCGGCAGTGATGTCGTCGAGTTGGGTTTGGCGTTGTCGTACGATCTTGTCGATGGTGTGCATGTCCTGGCCGGACGCAGAATAATTGGTACTGCTGTATTTGGAGTAGGGCGTGTCCAGGCACGGAAACTGCACACACACGGAGCATCAGAGCGAGAGCGGCGACACTGGAGGAAAGAGAACTGACATTGGTGCAAGGATCGGGGAGCTATGACGAGGGAACAAGAGTGATTGTTAGTGATCAGCTCTGTTAGAGGCTCGACACCCGAACACACACTCACCAGTGCTTGGAGGAGCTCGTCGACGGACATTGCTGGGTATCGATGATGGATCATTCGACCATGATGATAGGAGGTGTACATCAAGCAAATCACGTGGGCAGAGGGAGAGAGACGACGAACCTCTAAATAAATAAGATTGAGAAGGAGCATTAGTCTTCCCTAGCACGGCAAACACGAGGGCTCGGAACCGTTGACACGATAATGGAATGGAAGGTCGGACGGCGCTCCGGGAATCGCGTATCTGGGGCCGCTGCACGAAACAATAAACATTCGATGGAATAGGTAATCTCGTTATGTGGATGGTATAGTTTATTTAAAATAGCACCTTCGCCAAACGAAACGCTCACCGGAGCAAATGCATCCGGCTTGGCGATATAGATCAAGGGCCATCAATTCCATGCATTATAATTTGGGGTCAGAAAGATCTGGCACTACCGCCTACACCCAGTCCCTACCGTGCAACCGAGGGTCCATAAACTTAGTAGGCTGTTCGATTTAGGGTCAATCAGTACAAGTGTCGTAGAGAGAGTCAATCATGCTATCCGTTGGATCGCCTTCATCGCCGCAGATACATCGATGGGCACCTCGTATTCGCCTTTTCCCTCTGGCAACGCGTCCGATGGAAGACTGCCAACGCTATATCGCCTATAACCCCTCACGACGTCAAACGACCATCCACATCCAAAAATCGGCTATGCTCACCGTCCTTCCCGCAACGCAACATACTGCACGCCAACTGCCTCGACGGAAACAGCTGCATCCCGGACAAACACCCCAGGAGGAAACATCTCGATCACCGTCGCGCGCGACGAAGGCGACACGTACACGCTATCTGCCATATGTTCCCCATATACTCCAATCACAATCTTTGTCAGGTCAGCCACGTTCGATGTATTGACGCTCAAGGTATCACACTCACCGTAGACTGCACAATCGCCCGCATACGCTCCACCCAAGGTGCGTCGGCGGCCACGACGTTCACCGTATATCCATGACCAAGGTCCCGGAGCGCACTCACGAGTTTCTCGTGATCCGCCTCTTTCGCCTTGGGCCCCGCCGCTGCGTCTTGGCGGGACAGATACGTGATGACCGTCTCTGGCTTGGAGAACCACTCACGCCCGGGGGATTCCGTCACGTCCAGGAATTGAACCACGTTGCGTCGGATTGGCTCCCACCAAAGCTTGGCAGCTTTGAGCTCGACGAACGGAACCGCAAACGGGGGCACGTCGGTCCGCGCGCGGCGTGCTGCGCCTTGATCGGCCACGACCACGCGTCGGATCAGGTACGGAGCGTGCAGAAGCGCATAGTCTGCCCAGTCTTCCTTGAACATTAGTCCGAGGGTCGGAAAAGCGGCCTTGGCGAGGAAGGGATGAAAGCCGCACGGAGATCGGTAACGAGGGAGGTTGGATTCATCCTCTCCCTCCTGCGTTGGTAATAAAGCAGACACGCTGGGATAAAAAACGCGTCGGGGTGGTGGGAGCATCAGTGCGTCGGGAGAGAGGGCGGTGTCGAGCGCACTGTAGGTGCGCCAGAGGGATAAGAGGGTATAGTTGCCTGAGCATGCGGGGTAAGTAAGAGGGTTGTGGTGGTAAATGGGGGAGCGTACTCGGGGACGCATCCGTGACCAGCCAGCTGACGCCATGGATTCTGTGTGCAGACGATGAGTAACTGCGCGTGATTATGTGCGGGGATACTCACACACCACCAAACTGCCCCAGTGTCTCCCTCGCCTGTGCACTGGATAGCACTTGCCAGTCTGACGGCCGGGGAGTCGCACTCGAATTTTCGGCTGAGGAGGCGATGGAGGCCAACGCGGGGAAAGAGGGGTCGTCTGTAACGACGAAGAGGGTGCCGTTGAGAGCGAACACGTTGTCCATGATCGTATGCCCTACAACATGTCTGAGTCACTGGGAGGCAAAATTCCAATGTCGCATGCACCTGGTACGTGCTTCAACACTTTAGTCGTCGGGACATCGTCGGCCCAGTGCAGGATTCCGTCATTGACGCCCGTGGACCCGAAGGTGTATGGGTCGAACGACATAGCGATGGGTAGCGACGATTCATTTAGTTTGGCAGCCTGCTTGAGCGCATTTTCGGAGACCATTTTTTCTTCCCAAGACCAGTCTCCGTAGATCAAGTCGTCAAAGACATCTGCCCCGGTGTCTTTAAGGCCCGAACGCGATGTGCCATGAATACTGGCAACGGACGCTTCGAGGTTGTAGAAAATAATGAATACGGCGAGGGAGAAGAGGAGGAGGGAGAGTTCTCTCCGTGTAGGTGGAGAATACCAAGGCATGATGAAACAAACAACACACAAGAGTTCAAATGAACACAACTCATCCAACCTGAACTTTCAACATTCGGTCCAGCCTATTATTTGACAAGATTTCTAGTCTCATGCTTGGCTTGAACAGCTGAATGTCAAATCTTATGTTTGTCAGCTAAGCCAACCTTTCTTATTTTATATAACTATGTTGATGAGATTTCTAGTCTCACATTCAAAGGTCGACGGGATGCGTGTAACTGATTCTCTGCAGCGGATTCGAATATACTATGTATGGAATCGGCTTCTACCTGGTCCCTACCGAGAAGCCCCTGGATACGACCTGCGGAGCCATGTCGTTGTACGAGAAGTTTAAGAGGGCAATGCGATCGTCACCAACCTGGGTCCATGACTGTTGCTTCGACTTTCAGTATCCCCTTGATTGTGGTGAGGGCAATATCCTCGCGCTAGCTATTGACTGTTGGCGCCTACAGAGAACAGTATGAAACACTTTCCTCCGAAGGTCGTTGTGGTGGTCGATGCGGAAGTTGCTCGCGATTGAGATCCGTATGACATTGGTCATGTTCGGTTTGTTGTAAGTTCGAACATTTCTCCCATTAATAACAGCTGGCAGCCATGCAACAGGTCACTGGTATTTTCACCACGCCCCCTTGGTCTCATAATGACTCTCATTGTAAGGGCCTAGTATAGAACACACGAGCCTCCTGCTAGTTGCGATGGAAATGGTGGTTCACCATCCTCCTTGATGGTAATCAGATGCGGATAATGCACCGTGACCCCTCTCCTATAAACGATCCGGTGAATATCATCATCTAAGCGTTGGCACAACACCGTCGACAGGTGGGTTACGTCTCCAAATATTAATGCAGGACGAACGAATCTCATGATCAGAAGGCATGTTAGGTAGTGAAGTGAATATAGGGATGGTTGTCTGGCCTGGCGACGCGTCAACAAAATATGGAGCGCTTGCATATATGCTTTGGAGAAACGCCCGTCCGGAAGCACGACGGCGAGATCGGTGTCTTCGTATTGTCAATCCGTAGACAGTCCGTAAACACGCTGTCATTGGCAGTAATACATCCAAGCGTTCTTCGTGGGAGATACTGTTATCTGACTTGGTGATTCCCCGTTCTCAGTGATTATCCGATGATGGGGATCGGCTAATTCCTGTGGTGGGTAGTGGTCATCAGTGCATCACCGTGGCCGAGTCCTGCGATCATCCCGATTCAAGTTCTGTCCCGGTCCTCCCCCTCGGAACGATGTCCAAAGAAAATGTACATTAGAGTACGTCATAGCCATCTCCAAAGTTCGAAAGGGACGCAATGTCCAGCGTCGTCATACGCTTCTTCCCCTTCGTATCCTCTGCCCAATTCTCGTAAAAGTTGGTCTCATCCCTATGAGAGAGATGCTCTTCGCCGTCGAGTGTGACAACACGTCGCCCTGGTCCATCCCAAAAATGAAACGCCTGGCTATGTACCCCGTACGACGTCGGCACTACCTCGAGCAGATCTCCTCTCGCAATCTCGATCGCCGGGATTTCTGACGCGGGCAAGCCGATGAGATACGCCAACAAGCATCGGATCACAGACGAATGCCCGATTATCAAAAGGTCCTCTTTCTCCCTTTCTAATTCGACGAGGATTGGTTCCAACCGTACTAAAATATGTATTATTTGTGACGAGGTATCCTCGAATACGTTTGCGAACATACCAGAAAGATCATGATAGCTCTCAGCGCGCGGTGCACGAAATGCGTAGGGGTCTTTGACGAACCTGGCCCACTCCTCGGGATAAAACTTCTTTGCTTGGTCTGGCGTGAGGCCATCCCAAACGCCTGGGTTTATTTCCGACATCTGTGGCTTCTCGATGACCTTGACTCTGAGTTTCTGTGTGTCATCTTTGGGCGGGGTCTCGGGCGGGCTCGCGGGTCTACTATCAAATGACATGGTGGACAGCGAGGATTGAATCGTCATGAACGGCCAAGCAGTATGGTGAGCGCGACGACGAGTCGAAGTCCAAATCTTGGAACGGTGTCATGTGTCTTCCCAAGAAACAAGGCATGCGATCATACCACCAGCCGTCGAGTTTCCGGGTCATAGCCGCGTTGTTCCAACGACTGCGCCCTCCTCTCAGTGACAAATTCTTTCAGTCTCTCTGCGTACTCCCATCCGGCAGGAGAGAGATCAGAGTCAGCCTTGAAGGAGTGTTCGATGAGAGACTGGCCAGACTGGTGTGCGAGCATCAGCTTCGAGGAGCGAGTAGAGGAAATGGGGATCATACGCGTGCGAAATAAATCGTACGGAATCTATTGTGAATGTTCATGAGGAAGAACACGATTCGTGACTGTGCCAAATATCAGACTCTCGGAATGCATTCGTGGAGCCACGAACCTGCAAATATCCTCGAATATTCTACGTAGCAG
The DNA here is from genome assembly GCA_038090415.1 of Rossbeevera mucosa. Classification (NCBI taxonomy): domain Eukaryota; kingdom Fungi; phylum Basidiomycota; class Agaricomycetes; order Boletales; family Boletaceae; genus Rossbeevera; species Rossbeevera mucosa. Next base: position 7,936 of record JBBPMR010000159.1, read on the forward strand.
GAAGTCAGACGAAGTGCGACTAAAACATGGGCATATATGCTCACGTTGACCATGATCTTCTCCCCAACCTAAAAATGGTCAATATGCGGACCGCATATCCGGAAGATCTTACATTGAAGATGCGGATAAATGGCCAGTTTGTCTCTGTGATTGTTTCGTACGCCTTCTCTCTATCTCGAATCCTGCCGTAATAGTCATCGATCGCTTTGTCAGGATCCCACCCACGGTACTAGCGCGTGTACGATTAGGAGCCTTGATAAGGGGAGGTAACGGATGGACCCACATCTGGGGAAGAGATCTTGACGCTACGGATATTTGTTTCGATGATCTCCTTGTTATCACATATGGACTCTGCGCGGGTAGTCAGCGAGGAGACACTTCCGGGGACAAAGGCGGCTACCTAGCATGATAACGTGGATGCCTTGCTTGTCAAACTTTTCTGCGAGGATCTGTCTGTTTTGGCGGACACCGTTGTTGGCATCGTATATGACGACTTGACCGCCGGCCTCGAAAAAGTCCCAGATGAGCTTCTCGCAACCATCGGAGACGATCTTACGGAGGGCCATGGTTTCTTGGGTCTTTTCGCCTAGAATGGGGGGGTCGAATGACGATATGAGGTGGGTGGAGAAGAGCGCACCAAGTGTGAAGTAATCGGGTGGGAGGGACTGTGCGCCTCCGAGTGTCTTGCGACGATAGTCACCAAGAGAGACGACCTCTGTCTTTACGCCCATCCAGCGCAGATAACGCTCGAGCGCACGGGATATATGCGTCTTTCCGCGCGCAGGTAATCCGACGGTGAGGATGAGAATCTTTCCTGCATGCCAGAGCAGACCAGAGGCGGTCGTGTACAGCGGGGCGGCCATTGGTACGGTCGAACGCGTATAGCGATTACATAATAGAACACAATAAACCTAGTAATCACTTTCCGTTCGGAGTAATAGTCAATGACGCTCTGTAGTCCTCCATCTCTTGGTCAAGCTGTGCAAGGGTCTTCTTGACGCGTCGGGGGCCCTTCTTTTGGCGACGTCGGGGTGCGACTGCGAGTGGCGCGGCTGAGACTGGTCGCTGATTGCGTGGGCTAGACAAAGGGTTGGCGAGGGCACACGAGGGGCGTAGGCGACACTTACCCGTGCGAGGGAGCGTTTCCGTTTGGAGCATGATCGCGTGGCGTGACGGAGAGGGAGGGAGCCATGGCGGAGACGCCGCCAATGCGACCCAGGAGGGACGGCTGTCTTTGTGGAGGCGGAACGCTTACCGCCGGGTGTGTCGAGTCGACCACGACCTCGATTTTGATGGGACGTCCTTTTGAGGGGTGAGGGACAGACCTGGTTGCGGACGAGAGAACGAGACTCACGTCCGTCGATGTACTTGCCGTCGTACTTTGCGCGGGCGGTGAGGGCATCACCGGAGCGCTGAAACGCGACGACGGCCATGCCCTTTGAGCGACCCTGCGAGTTGTAGATGAGAAAGACCTCCTTGAGTGGGCCGATGGTCTTCTGGAAGAGCTCCTGTTAAAGGGACGCGTCTGAGAGACGCGAAAGGAGAAGAGGAGGAGAACTTTCCTCGACCTCGAGCTCACCGACGTCCGGGGGGAGACGACTTAGGAGTATTTTGCTTCCTGGGTCGGCTTGCCTCTGGTCGCGCCATGCTGGTGGCACGAGACGACCTGGCTGTTGGCCGAGGAGTGCACGCTTCGGGGAGTGGTAGCTCGAGATCCTCTGCATGAGGACGGAAGGGCAAATAGTCTCAAACAGTATCGGTCCCGCCGATCTCCGGGCCGACAGCTCACGTGCCTGCGTGAATTTATCAACTGATTGAAAATTCTCTTGGACCTCGTCGCTCATCAAGAATCTTGATGGACCAACAAAAGGACATCCTTGCTTATCTTTTTCATGACCCTTCAAATGACCAACATCGCCCACAAGACACCCACCACCACGACGTCCTCCCACCCTCTGCAAATCCCGCTCACACACGCGTACCCGCTGCCCTCCAGAGCGTCTCTCACTTCCCACAGCAGCCCCTCGATCTCGTAGCCATGTCCAACATAATGTCTCTCCAAGGCTTGGACCCTACCCCCACCTCCACCACCTCCACCTCCACCACTGCACTCACCCCCCACATGCTTCTCGAACAGCAGTACAAACTCACACAGCTGCACCAGCTTCAGCAGCTCCAAAATCAGATTCAGAGCCAGATCTTCCAACAACAGGCATGTCCCTTCTTTCGTCCCCACATATTCCCAGGCCGATCACTTCTTTTATTCTGATCTTGCCTTGACAGCTTGCGCTTATCAGCGGACACACATCTCTTACTACACATGAAACCTCTCCCGATACCCAACGAAACCCGGTTTCTCCCTTCAGTGGCCTCCCGACTCCACGTATGTATCCCCTCCTCTTATGGCCCTATCTCTAATCCCATTTTTCGTCAGTGTCTTCCGCTGAAATTCGTCCCACAAACCCTGACTTCTTGTCCCGCCTCAACCCTTCCTTTCAGGACTCACAGCAGTCCATGTACGCTTCTCATGCCCTCGATTCCATCCCGCTCCCTTCCCCCCACCAATCCTCCCCCTCAGTTCATCATATCAGGCACCCTGGCTCGGCCTCTGCTCCCGCAAATATCGCCTTCCCCTCTTTTCCATCCCCTTCTGATCTTGATATCTCTCCCCTCACAAGTCCATGGCTCGAGGCTTATCCACACCCTCCCAATAATAATACACCATCTAAACGTACGGCTTCCCCTTCCCTCGATGATGCTGCTCGTGCGCCCAGAAAGCGTCCTGCTCCGACTGCCCCCGCATCAATCAAGCCCCCTCGAAACGTCAAGTCTGCTACATCTACTCCCCTGTTGCGTTCCACAAGGGCTCGTCGCAACAGCTCCGTGAATGAGACAGATTCGCCGTCCCCTGTAGATCTGACCATGCCTCCTCCTGCACCTCCCAGGAATCCTTCCTCTCCCCTATCTTCCGCCTCCACAGCATCCTCAGCCCTCCCCATCCAAGAGGAACTCCGCATGACTCCCGTCACGCCAGCATCCATCATGAATCTCGGCCGACTTGGCGTCAGCAGTAGCCTTGCACCAGCGCTTCAGTCATCCCAGGTAGAGCATGGCAAGGAACCTCAACAGACCAAGGATACATCAAGGACATCCCGCAAGGGGGCTCCGCCGCCCATCTCTCCAGGTCCTAAACCTATTCTCCCAGGTACGCACGCATACTTAGTTCCATGCTGACTAGATCAATTGTGTGTGCTCACCCTTGAGTAGCCGGATCCACCGCTACACTAAATAGTTCGATGTCTTTCTCACCACCAGCCCCTGTCACGCGCAAGTCGCACAAGGATGCAGAACAGAAGCGCCGTGACTCCCTCAAGGCAGCGTACGATGACCTACGCACGCTCTTGCCACCGATACCCCTCCCGTCAGACGACAACTTCCCAGACGAGCCGATTTTGCCCGGTGCTCTGCCTCCTCGTGGGCCCCCCAAAGCGGGTAGTGACGGCCCAAATAAGGGCGTGAGCAAGCTGCAGCTGCTTCGCTGCGGCAATGACTTTATTCGCACACTCAAGGGCCGTGTGGATCGGCGCGACATGGAGATTGCGACACTGCGACGCGAGGTGTTGCGCTTGCGTGCGTTTGCCGGCGATGAGGCACACAACAGCGAACTCGATCTAGACCAAGATCTGGATGCGGTGGAGGCCAGCCATCCCAGGCTTGGACTGTCAATTTTGGATGAGGAAGGTGACTGGTGAAGATTAGTCGGTGACGGGGCAAGACATGTTGGCTGTCAGTGTAGGTAGTATGTACGAGTATGGATCATGTATCATGATAATCTAATGATACCAGTTCTTTTTTTTTTTTTGGAGTTGTCGCCTGCCCTATGTACCGTAATGTGATGTATGTATATAGCGACATATGTAACCTTCCTTTTCGGGGATGATTTTCGTGGAGTTCGGAGTGCGAATCCAGGTCGTACACGTCTTCCTGAAGCCAGCGAATTCAATATTACACAATTCGCCTCGAACATGTCTCAAAGCGGCCCTCGTAGTCCCTTGTAAGCCTATATGCACCCTCCGAGATATCGATCTAAACACACCATCGTCCCTCCAGTTCGCTCGTTTTCTTGATGCACGTCGCGCTCGAAGCACCAATCGTGGTGCAGACGTTCTTCTCACCCATGTCTTTGCCCTTCATGCAAATGACGAACACGACGTTGGTGATGCTCAAGGTATGCTGTCCTCCCCTGTTTCCACGATGAGACGTGATGACCGACGTCGTACGCACAGTTGTACGCTGCCATCGTCGCTGCGTCGTGTGTTGCCTCCGTGCTCGTGTTCCCCCTCCCAGGTGTGTCTCGTGACTTGACGGTCAGAGTGCCGTTGACAAGAATCAAACGCGCCACATAGAGTTCCTCCCCGGAAAACGTGCATTGGCAATCGCCCTGTGTGTGTACCACAGTATCGCGTCGACGGTGCTCTATCAAGCTCCTCGGTTCATCCCGCATACCTTTGGTCCGTCATTTGAGGCGTAAGTTCCCCTCTTTTTTCCGTTCTTTTCTTTTGCTCGCCCGTTCCAGGGTTTTTGTATTCTTTCTCTTATATGAGGTGAACGTACGCTAACGGAAACGGTAGATTGAAAATTACGCCAGAAAACATGTGGGGCACGTTCCACGGCTTGCTGGGGTTCATGATGGTCGTGTGGTGGCAGTTAACGGTGCAGTACGCGAGTGCGTTTCGAGCGGGACCGTAAGTTCAAGGTGGGAGAGGAGAACGGAGGTGCGGAGGCCCGTTGAACTTTCCGTGTGCTTCCCTGTCGAGGCACGTCATCGATACGACGACTAGAGCTTGGCGTTGGATCTGATTAAGGGTCACCTCGGAATAGAGTATCTTCTTCTGGAAAAGGCAGATTCCACAACATGATGAGTGGGGCGAGTTGCTATCACGAAGTAAATCCCGTTTAGCTCAGTTGGTAGAGCGCGTCACTAGTAATGACGAGGTCAGTCGTTCGAGTCGGCTAATGGGAATTTTTGTTTTAGTTCATGCACACGGCGGCTCCCTTTGCCTTTTTCTAGGTAATGTCCTGCCAAACACGATGATAGTTGGTATGGAGCTGAATTACTTTGTATAGCAAGATATGTGGTTAATTTTATTTTCCTATGAATGCAGACCATTGAAACTTGAAACGTTGATGTGACAACGATATCATTGAATGACGTCCCGGTTTCGAGGATTTCGAGATGTCGAAGCAGGACCTCGGCCATGACGACTCGATTTCACGTGGGTCCATTCGCTCGACCGTGACAACTACGAATGAATGACAGCCGGCTTAGCGCATGTATCTTCTGCTGGCCTATGCCCTCGTGCCCTGAGCTGCGCAGGTCGTGGACAAAGACGAGGTACAGTTTACGGCCCGCTCCTACCTCTCTCTCATTTATGTAAGCCCCTGTTTCTCAGTGTCGCCTCCTTCATCATATTGAGTGGACTCAACTTGGTCCAGTCTCCCGTAGGCGAGCTCTTAGACAACGGTTTCTGGGGCCGGATAACTGGATATTTCATTTGTATGTAGACGACAACGCGACTCGCTCGCTTTATTGCTACCCCCCCTAGGCCTAGGCGACCGGTCGGTCGGCTAGGGATGAAGGATACACCCTGACCAAGAAACAGACGGTGGACGGGTTTTACCGTTGACACGATCCCATTCTATTTAAACGGCTGTGCCGATGGTGACGCTTATTATGATGGACCTGTCGTCGGCGCGTGCCGCGGTCACATGCTGGCCTTCGCGCTTGCCGCCGTTCGCCTAACTCCAAGCGGTTCAATTGATTGTGGTGTTTGTAGCGTTCTGGAGCATGAAGGGCATCGATCACCTCGAAGGCGGATGTCAACCCATATCACGCACGGCGGTACAATTGGGTCGGGGCTCGCGATGCTGGTGGAGGGCATCACGAACATCACCCGTTGACCTGCACGATGACATTGCTGAGCAACTGATGAGTGATGGGACATGCCACCTTGTGTTCATCTGCCTCCACCCATCAACGATTTTAGAGTGAGAAATCGTCTGGATCCGTTTTTTTATTTTTCTTTGTTGCTCTTCCTCACGCCAAGTGGACCTGGTAGCTAGGTTGAACAAACGGGTGGTGTGAAGTATCCGGACCGTTGTAAATGCCTGTTGATGCGAACAATTTTCCGTCTCCTCGGTTTATCCTCACTCACTCCTTCCCGGAAGTCCAATAACTAACACATCCCGACCACTGGAAAATACAATCATATATACGTAAATCCACCCCGACGACCACATGTGGGACGAGCTGGCAGTCGTAAGCTTGCTGAGTCAATCGGGTCCGTCCACCGTGGGTACGGGATCTTTACGGTCTCTTCGTCAGGTCGACCCTCTCCAACACTCTGTGGCCCAGCGCCACCACGTTCTTGCACAAATCAGCGGCCCCCGTTCTTTTTTATGGGCAGTGTGAAAAACTCACGTTCCCCGATCACGTTTCGTGCAGGCGATGCATTGTTCCGAGTATGGGTATCGTACGCCCGGAGTCGATTGCATGTATCCATCAGGTCCCGAACAAATAGAAAACTCTCCCCCCCAAAAAAATGAAAATAAAATACAATTGGATGCCGGCTGATATGATCAAAGTTATGATCCGCACCGTGTGACGGCCAGGCGCTACGGTGATTTGTTATTTATTTTTCTGTCCGTCGTCGTCAGTTGTGTCGAATATACGACGAGCCGCCGCCGCATGCATGCATGTTATGTCATTCAGCCTATCGTCCAATTCGAGTCACCGTTATTCACGCGCACGGACGATCAGCCGTTCGTCACGGACAAACACAAAGATACCGCATTGCGTAAGTGTGGAGCGCCGCACAGGTTGCATCGCGATTGTATTGCGGCCAAACTGCGGTCTATATTTACAACGATAGTATGGTGGGACCCGCCAACTCTCTGATGCGGCGCCTGCTGTCACATTGAACATGCCCTGCCAATGCTGGGCCAAGTGGCAAGATAATTGAATACAGAGCCAAACATGTTTGTATGTGTACCCCAAGATCCTTGACCATTTTTGTCATCACTTATCAGAGATAGGGACCAAGGATAAGCGGGACAGCGGAGTTGGCGAATTGATACGGCTCCACGTAGTCAATTCTCTTGCTGTTCGCCTGATACTCGAGGTCCGGAGCTCGCCTGTCTAGCCCAAATACCTGTAGCGGCTGAAATATGGGCTCATACATCGAGAGGTTGGCATCATTGTGGTTGATCCACACAAACCTGCGGTGGCCCACTCGATGCGAAAAAAACCAGTTTCTTCATCGATACCAAATCTCGTGGAAAGGGTACAAGCTGACTCGGAAGCGAGTCACCCCGGTTCGGAGGCGCACCGCCTCAGAATTACCATTATGAACAATAATGCCGCGGAAAGACACGGGGGAAAATCAGCGGTATTGATATGCGGCGTGGACCACCCCATCAAAGTCTAGAACTGTGCACCCAGTGGGAATAGACATCCTGAGCTTCTTTGGGGGAGTGTATTGAAGAAGAAGAACCACTGGAATCAGTGCGGAAATCGCATGTCAAGGTAGACACGCGGGAACGGGCAGTAATGTCAATAACGTCGGAATGAAGTCACAGGACGGAATTTCTTTTTGGGGGAAGTTGCTGTAGCTCTTGACAGGAGGGTATGGATATGGACCCCAATGTAGCAGACTGCGGCATGAGTAGGGAGGCGTAGTTGGGGGCGCCTAGCCTTTCTTGTACGGAAGCAGGAGGGGGCTCGGCGGAATTGGATATGGGCGCCACAGGACAGGTGCGAATAATGCACACCGCGGAACGAGCATCAATTCATTTCGAGTAAACATCGTTGTTGTTACTAAGCTATGCATAATCCAGCATGCATGGGATGGCTAGTGATGTGGATGATGTGTTGCCTGATTCTGTGTGGGGCCCTGATCGCTCATGTGGGTGAGGCCACCGCACGCTACGGACAATGAAAGTGGTGTAGGATGTAGATGGATTCATACGGCATCCGCCGTGACGTGTTGGGGTGGTCGGCGAGCAAAGGGCATGCTGTACCGGTAAGCGCGGTCGCTGACCACATCGATTGGGAGGCGCTGAGATCTGAATGGGCGGTGCAGATCGAAGCGGGGACAGGAACACAGCTGGGTGGAGGTTTGATCGAGATGGATGGATAAGCACTAAAAAGGGGCGAGAATGTTCCGGTTTGAGCGAGTTGGGACACAACGCGGACTGGCAGGTTCTTGATGGTTCCCAGGTCTTTGCCCTACTCTCCGACGGTGACAGACTCTGTCTTCACGGTGGAGACGGAAAATTGAGTCAACGAAGGTTGTTTGTAGATGCTTATGCACGTGCCGTAAGCCTACTTAACAAGCACATAAGAGCTTCAAACACGAGCTCCGCTGTCCCCCTCTCACCCACCCATGTCCCTCGTCTCCCCAGCCCATCCTCCGCCCTTTCACCCTCACAAACGCCAACGTCGCACCGCTACTGCCGTTCTCGCCGGCGATTTCGATATCCGTCCGGCCAGGGACGTCCTCACGAGCTTACTCAACGGCGTCGGGCCCTATAAGGCGGTCGAGAAAGACGAGGGTGTGCGTAGGAGCAAGAAGCGCGAGAGAAGGGAGCGCGACAAGGAGAAGAAGAAGGCGGGCTCTCTGAGGGAGCTAGACAAGAAGCTGACCGCCGACCTCACCCCCAGATCCACCTTGCCCCTCCCCGTTCTACCCGCGCCCACTCAGTCCGTCAGTGCCCCTCTCATACAACCCTCCTCCTTTTGGCGTGCTCGTGGAACCAGCCATCGCCCCACAATACATATCGCCACGATGCAACGATCAGTCTCCATCACGCCCCCACCCATGGCTTCCTCCCCGAGGTCCACCCCAGGCCCGTCCGACTGGTCGTCTACGTCCCGAACATCCTCCAAACGTCCTCGCACTCCCGACGACGATTCGCACGCCACAGAGCCCGCCGTCATGACTTCACCGCCTCCGCCAGCTGCGCAGCGGAAGAGGAGAGTAGCGGTTAAAAAGGGATGGAAAGGCTGGGTAGAGGGCTCGCCACCGCCGTCCGAGAAATTGATCAACTTGGATGCTGTGCCTATACTGCAAGAAAGGCGCACCCGCAGTGGCAAAAGCTTCGATGCCATCGGGGTCGGCAAGGATAGTTGGGTCTAGACCTGTAAGTCGTCCTATTCTCTCAATGGATCGGTAGAAAGGTACCCCTTCATCTATAGCTGACTCTGGTTCTTCGTTGACTGCTTGCAATCACCTTTATTTCGCCGCTCGTCATCCGCCCACGCTTGATCAAACAAATGGGGAAAAAGTACTATTGAATTCCAACACCCCCGCTCGCTATTCAGCTATCGCACTTACTGTACAACATTCAATGCAACTCGGATCGCTGCACCCGTCACACCACCCGTATCTCACTCACAACTCGTTTGACTTTAGCTTGGTTTCGTACGATTTCTTTATTTGTGTCATTGTAGGCTGCATTTCTACTTATCAATTTCTGTTGCTACAAGTATTCCCGACATGACAACGATATCTCGCTACGTATAGACAGAATACTCAACTGTTCTACTGGAATATCATTCCCCTTCGATCTCACAAAGGTGCGACTCGCTTAGTAGAACTGTCATTGCACCGGGTGCCTTGTATCCTTGCCTCGTGAATGATGGCGCTGAGCGCCATGGGTCGATAACAGGACCAGCTCGGAAGATGTTACTGTATACGTGACCCTAGCCTATATGTAACTTTGATTATACTTACATAAACAGAAATATATAGCCTTCCCTATTGTTCGGTTCCTATATTGGAAAGGCGCTCCCTGCAAGTCGGCTGGTACGAATTCTATTTTTTCTAAATTCATCTCGCCACCATTCTACATTTTTGTCAATCTGATTTGGGGTGAGGAGCTGGTCCTCTGCTATTCAAGCATTATACTTACCCGTTGTTGGTTCGATATCTTGTTTCACATTCATTTTTGTGGCACAGTTTCATTTCCTTCTCAGGAAATCCCTGACAATTTGGGCTATCTCAGTGTCCCCGCCATGTTCTCTGTCATCCCTTTCCCAGCTCTGCCGACTCCACCGTCATGGTTCCCGGGTCACATGAACCGCTTTACGAAGCAGCTGCCCACTCTCTTATCACGCACGGATGTTGTGCTTGAGCTCAGAGATGCCCGCCTGCCACTCACCAGCATAAACAATAACCTCGAGAGTGAGTCTGAGGTGCTTCTTGCTTTCGTTGGCCGCCCTGCGGTTCAATCTGGCCGTTTCATCCTCTCACGCTCATATGATGCCATTTGATCTTTGTTTTGTTTTGTATTTCCGCATCCATCACCTAGGCTGACGCGTTTTGGCTTTTCGGATAGGAGCCATCAGAAAATGGAGAGCAGAACGGGGCAGAGATGCTTCTATGATGACGTCAGCGACAGCTGGCCCCACATCCCCAGCGATTCCAGGGTACGGGGGTAAGATATGTGAGCGAATAGTCGTTCTCAATAAACACGACTTGGTCCCCGATTGGGGGGTCGAGGTGCGCCATTTACTTCCGCTATTATTCTCTCAGCACCCAATATAGTACAAGCCATTCCGCAAAGCCATGGCCGCCCGCTTTCCGGACCAAGTGGTCCACTTCGCATCTTGCAATAAACCCAGGGACATCAAAACACTGAGCGAGTTGCTCGTAAGTATGTCGCCTTTCATATACGCCCTGCACCATGCACTCAGAGGTGTTGAATCCTGCTATTTTTCATGTGAAATAAAAAATGCCCGCAGCCATCGCCAAGACAAGTCCACATGCGACTGAAATGAACGTTCTTGTCGTTGGTATGCCCAACGTTGGCAAGTCCACGTTACTGAACTCCCTTCGGAGCTTTGGGATCGCTGGTCGTACGTCGCATCATCCCTGCCTTTTTCCATACGTTTTCTTTACGCAACCTTCCCTTTTTGGACTAAATGCTCTCGAAATCTCTTCGCAGGGACCGCTAAGGCGCTGCAAACGTCTGCGCAACCTGGCCATACGCGCACTTTGTCAACTCGGCTGAAGTTATCAGAAAATCCTCTGATTTATTCCTATGACTCTCCTGGTGTCATGCTCCCCTTTCTTGGCAGGGGGGATCAAGGCGCCGAACGTGGTGTTAAGCTTGCGTTGATCGGTGAATAATGGCAACAGATGTAGCAAACGACTTGTCAACTTAAATTTAACACAGCCGGAATCAAGGAGAGCTTGTATGACGTGGAGGCTCTTGTTAACTACTTGTTATACAGATTGAATATTCTGGATCCAATCTGTAAGTGTCCTCGCCCTCTTTATTTTTTTATTCCGTATTGACACGCATTTCGTCACTACATTCAGCTCCTGCCTATCTGAGAGTCTTGCCAGAAGGTTCGGTACCAATTACAGATGTGTTTGTCTTCCTCGAAGAATTGGGCGCGCGATTAGGTATGCGAGTTCGAGGAGGCGAGGTCGACACCGTGCGTGCTGCCAAATGGTTCGTAGAATGGTGGCGACGCGAAGGCGGCTTGATTTCTGCCTCGGCCCCACGGTCGATCTCGAGACATGATTCGACACACCCACCCATGTCCGTCCGCCGCGGATGGGGATTTGACTTTGAATGGATCGTCGATGCTGCGTCGTCGGAAAGCGGACAGAATGTGGAAGAAAAGATGGGCGAGTGTATCGACGCGTACATGAGGGTCGCAGAGGCGCAGGAAGAGTCGGGTGCAGACGTGAGTCAGACACAGGAGAAGAAGCGTGCTTGGGAGGAGAAGCAGGCGAAGCGGGCTGCAAAGAGCAGAGCAAAGGCACGGCGCAAGGCCGAGTGACGGGTTTAGAGTGGGCCAACAAGGGAGCGGGGAACTAGGCTGAGGATTCCATGTGGGGTTTGATCGTCTGGGTATGTCGCATGGAGCGCTTTCTTACGGGATAATGACGGATTTTATCCTCTATTTGATCGGTCGTAAAAGATAGTCTACCGGACTGCGCTCGTTCGTGGATGTTTTCGACCCTACTAGGCCCTGGTTGTCATCTCAATTTTAATGGGCGGTGGCTCTTCATGCTGTGCCACGCGGTGTTGTGTCTACTTTTCACCTGAGGGCCAGGTGAGGGGAATCATCAACTGTCAACTCGTTGAAAATCCGCTGGTCCATCTTCATTGGTTTTTCCTTAGCGTTCAAGGTAAAGAGAAAATGGCATGCCTTCGAGCCGTGCACTTTTCGTATCCATCAGGTTCTTAAATAATCATCACAAAATTTGGGCAGATTGCTCTATCAAAACTTTATTGTACGCATGGTACTGCTGTACGTGGCGATTACCTTCGCTACGAGCTAACGCATGGTGTACTAGGTCCCCATTTAGCTCTTTGGGCATCCTGGTCCAACCCAAGCGATATCTTTACCCGTGTCGCATGCGATGAAAAGGAGTTGGTACTAGTGTCGTACGGAGGTTAGGACAAAAGGAACTTGGCGCAATAAGAAATATCGGCTCGGTCTTGGCATGGGCATGGTCTTGGCATGGGCCGGAGCCTGTCCCAAGGGTCGCATCCGATAGCCCCGGCCGTGAGTTTCTCCCTTGACTATACAAACTTTCCGGGTTCCAAGTAACCGGTCCGACGGTGTCGCAAATGTAGTGTTAGCGAGAGGACCGGAAATTCGTGATTTTGCGGATGCAACGTTCCCTTGTATTGAATACGTTAGTCTGAACAGGCCCGGGATTTTATTTCGGTTTTAGCCCCCTTTTGTCTCTGAATCATTGGCCTTCTAGCACAGTCGAGTCACGAGACTGACCTAGAATAGAGCCCGTGTACGAATAAGCGAAGGGGCACGACTCTTTAGCGTCCCTCGTACTCGACGCTGCTCTCCCTTCAGTCTTTCGTTCGCCCCTTCCCACGTCTCCCGCTCACAGAACAACCTTCTCTTTCGCCCTGCCTCAATCGTCCGTCGCACGCTCTACACCGACGAGAGCTACACTCTGCTCGGTTCCCAACCCGCCCTCGGAGCTTGCTCTCCCCGGCACGAACGGCCTCAGGCCGGAGTCAACCACGTTAATACTGACCGTACACTCGAGTACCTCATGTAAACACCCTGAATATCTACCATATTTACCCTTTCTGTCAACCCGGTAGCGCTTGAAATACACGGAATAGGCAACATCGTAGCCGCCGCCGATAAGCTTGATTTCGTCCCTGAGAGGACAAGAAGCGAACCCCTGTGACTTGGACCGCCCATATACCCGTTGATGGGTTACAGCATTCAATTCGACGTGGGGTTTTTAAAAAAGAGGGTAGGTGTGCTTGGCGGATTAATCTACATGGGTTGACGTGGCAGTCACACTCCAAGCTAGTACTTCTCCAGGGGCCCTGGTACTTCAGTCCTGCGATCGATTTTTTTTCTCGTGCGATAGAGAGTATGAATGGCCTACTAGAAGATGTAGTCTTTCTTAGATCTCCTGCAACAAACAGATCTAACAGAGTGGGACGGCGAGGTAAAGCAAAAGGTCTGCTAGTGTACGAGCATGATACGACTCGACAATATTAATATTGTGCAAAAAAGAAAAAAGTGGGCCTTGCTGGGAATCGAACCCAGGCCACTTGCATTTCCTCAAATTCGGATGTACCGCCCAAAGCAAGTATCGTACCTCTAGACTACAAGGCCAGCAATGTTCAACTGGTTTTACCATTCCTTAGCTCAAGCTGAAGATGATATCACCATTTCTACCTTGAACGAGCGGAGGAATCCGGCCCTTCCGAAGCCGAAGCCTCCTTGAAACCGCATGAAGTATACTTGGTTCGACGCTACTAACGCATTGCTAACCTCCCAAAACCTGGCCCCGTCTGTCAAAGCAAAATTTAATCAGATCCCGGAGCCAGACCATCAACCCGTTATGTTTGTACCATAGTTGTGATCAATCATGATATCCCTGATTCTGTAAATCGATGGCCAAACAGTGGATCTTGGATTTGGGCTCACTCGATGAATATGGAAAGATGAATACGTGGCCATGGCCTCTCGTTTTCGACTTCGACACTTACGGTGTGAACCAGTCATTCCCTAAGGGGCATTTTCAAATAGAAGACCGTTTGATTGAATCCGGAACATGCCGAAAGCAGCTCAATAATTCTGTACCTGTTTAGAGCTCAACATGAGCAGGATCCGAAATGAAGGGGCTTCTGCCTGGATCAGAAGCAGAAGGTGTGGCGACACTCGGTGATAACACAGATTGTGCAACATGCAAGGCATCTCCCGTGAGTCCTAATAAGGTGGCAGTGGTTGCCAAGGCAGAAGCGAGCGTCGGCGGAACAGCCGTCGCGCTGGCCACGATGCTCGTCAGTGAAACTCCTGTATGTCCGTCCATCACTACTTCTTTCAACGTCTGCCCTATGATCCGGCTTGGAGGACTACTGGCCAGACCAGGCACAAACCGCGTCCACCAAAATGCAATCCTCAGCCCTCTGTCCAGTACCCGTTGTTTTAGTATAAACAACACCACAAGTCCAAAGAAGACGAAGGCTGAGATGATAAGCACACGATCGAGCCAGTCTGTTTGTTCGAGTACAGTCACTAACTGCTTCGAGGTGCCAATGAGAAGATTGAGGACATCATGTGCTTGCGACGTGGACTGGAGATTAGCGGTAGAAGATTCTGTGAAGCGGTGTTGGCTCAGGTCAGTGAGGATGAAACGGACGAACCAAGGAGTTGGGTTGAGAGAACACTCTGCTCCAGCTCCTTTTGCATGAGGCCAATAGTCCGCTGCAGAGCCTCCGTGACATCACCGTTGGCCTTCATGAGTGCATCTTCTCTAATGCAGAAAAACACGTCGTATGTTAGTCTTGAACCATGTATCCTACTACAGAATCATGGGAATACGAACGTGACTTTTTCATTTGAAGGGGTTACTTGCTCCCGAACAGAGGGAGAACGAAGAAGTTCTTCACGCTGCGACCGGCTCTGGGTATCAATTGCACGCTTCGAGACAAGCGCAGCTGCTCTGAAGTCTTTGCGTAGCCTGTAGGGGTGAGTTTGGGAACCAAGATGATAGGCATGAACATACTTATCAAGCTCCTTCATATGTTCGTCCACCTTTGCTCTGAGCGCCGTACTCGCCCTCTCGCTCCGCTGGTCATCGACGAGGACATCCAGCTCCTAAGGAGGTCACCAAAACCAATGGATCGTGTTTATTTTTATTCCAGAATCTAGACTACTTACTTCAACCTGCCTAGTTAGTTGCTCGACGTCTTCTCTGATTTCGGCGACCAAAGCTTGTTGTGTGGCGAGCGGTCCTGCACACGCACGAAGCCGTGGGATCTGAAATGTTGAAAGGTCGTTTTGACGGCGTTCGACCGCTTCGAGGAGAGCCTGTGAATCTGCGTCGAATGTAGCGGGAATTGGAGCCATGTTGGTGAAGGACGAGGCACACACACGGTTGCCGCGTTGACCGGACCGGACACGTGGAACTACTAGTGTACCATTGAATAACCTCAGCCATCTCGTCGTGCCTTCACGAGAACCTCCGAGTCCGACATTCCGACATCGTACGCATGCAACTGACAGGGTTACTACCAGTTGATAACTGTCAGCTCTTTCCCACACAATTCCCTCTGAATCGGGAATCGAAACGTCAACTCGGCTGAGGTTGATTCTCAAGTCAGCCGTAACCCAGAGACCAAACATTCCAATTCAGCCTACACTTGATCAATTCGAACAGCAAGTCAACTATACGTACGATTTGGTCCTATGATTCTACATTGGTTTATACAAACTACTGCCGCCGGCTCTGCCCGATGTTCTTATGCCCTGTTGCTGGACCGTTTGGCTCCGTATTTCCATCATCAGTTTTGTGATGTCATGCGCTTGTTTCAGAAATGGTATGCCGCGATTATATCTATTGTTTCGCAGACCAACTAACTTACCTTCGAGCGCGGAATCATATAATTTTACGAACCCACTTGCCAGTTCCCGCACTTCCCCTCAGCGATGCGGACCGTAGCAATCTCTGGCATAGCAGTCGCTTGTATCGTGGTGGTCGACTTTGCACGCAGATACCTAAAAATTCCAAATCCTTCCTACCCGTTGCCTCCCGGTCCCAAGGGACTACCATTCATCGGAAACGTCATTGGAGCCGACAGAGATGCCCCCTGGTTAACGTATGCTGACTGGGCGAAAAAATACGGTAGCGTTGGCGCTGTGTTTCTTCGCACCACTTACTCAGAT
This sequence comes from Rossbeevera mucosa, assembly GCA_038090415.1. NCBI lineage: Eukaryota > Fungi > Basidiomycota > Agaricomycetes > Boletales > Boletaceae > Rossbeevera > Rossbeevera mucosa. Next base: position 24,173 of record JBBPMR010000159.1, read on the forward strand.
AGAAGGACTAGGGGATCTCGTTTATATCAGACTCTGGGGAAGGGACATAATCATCATTAATTCGGAGACGATCGCAAAAGATTTACTTGAGAAGCGCTCTTGGAACTACTCCGATCGTCCGTACCTCGCCACCAGAAATCTGCAAGTACCTCTCCACCGATAGACCTATTGGCTGATGTGACCATAAATAATAGATGTGGGAGGGAATTCAGCACCATCTTTTTGGAATATGGAGATAGATGGCGTCTGCATAGGCGGTTTTTCCACCAGACATTTCGGAGCGAGATGGTCCACAGATTCGTGCCCTTGCAACACCGCAAGGTGTATCGGTTATTACGGAGGCTCTTGAATAGTCCGGAACAATTTTCCGATCACATATCCGAGTATGTCTCTTACAACAGGCCCAAGTCTACTTGGGTCGAAGCTGATGCCGTTTCCACACCCCGCAGGTACACGTCATCGGTTATCCTGAATAGCGTATACGACTATGAGCCAAAGTCTCAAAAAGATGATCTCATTGGTATTATTACGAAAACGCTCGAAGTTACCGGACGCGCTTTGCGCCCCAATGTGTCGGTTCTCGTCGAGGCATTTCCTGCACGTGAGTGAAATTGAATTTTATCTGCCTGGCGTGTCTAGAATATCGAGGGCCTAGTTTTATATCTTCCATCCTGGTTTCCTGGTATGTCCTTCAAACGGGATATGGCGGTTGTCAAAGCGTCTTTAAAGCAATATGTCGAGCAACCGTTCGAGTACTCTTTGCAAAGACTGGTAAGGGGATATGTGGTCATTTGAATTATGAATTCATTGCAGTGTAAGGTTACTGGAAGCTCTGCTCCATCGATGATATCTGATGCACTTCGAAATGTGGAGGATAAGGCCGCTTCTGCGAATACCAATTTGATGAAGGACCTCTCAGAGGCTGCTGCGACGGCCTTCATAGGTGAATAGTGCAGGATTCTGATCGTATATACATCTCATTTTGTTTCTTAGCTGGATCAGAGACAGTAAGCGAATCTTTCGATTTGCGAGCTTCCCTTCCTGTTGTTCACATCGTAGCGAATAGTCAAACTCTGTCATCCTGACGTTCTTGCTCATGATGTTGATGGCCCCTGAAGTCCAGAAGAAGGCTCAGATGCAAATTGACGCTGTGGTGGGTCAAAACAGGCTGCCGACGATCGAAGATCGACACCTGTTACCTTATGTTGAAGCCATTCTTCGAGAGACGCTCAGGTACAACCCTATCGTCCCTTTATGTAAGTGATGCTCACATGAATCCATTTCTCGACTGATTTGTTTGTCAAATAGCGATTCCACACGCTGCTGTGAAAGAGGACGTGTATGGTGGATATCGTATCCCAGAGGGTAGGTGTCCCTGATATACGTAATCTCTCGACTCTATCTTCATCTGGTACCTGCAGGAGCCATGATCATAAGCAACCTTTGGTTGGTCTTCATCCCGCTCTGACATGCAACCCACTCTAAGCCATTCTAACTTTGCTAGGTCAATGGGTCACAACGAATCCAAGTTTCCAAATCCCCATGCATTTATTCCAGAGCGCTTCCTCGAGGCTGACGGTACACTCAATTCTAATGAGATTGAGCATATCGCCTACGGATTTGGCCGGCGTATCTGTGTTGGCAGGTACTTTGCCGACACATCTATGTGGTCCGTGATGGTCAATATACTGGCCGCATTCACGATCGAGAACGCCAGGGACGAGAAGGGGGTGAAAATACCAGTTGACCCGAAATTTTCTGGTACCGTTACTGCGTAAGTAATACAGCTGTCCCGTGTTTATTGCTTGCTAATTGCAAATACACCATTCGGTGTAGACATCCACTCCCATTTCCATGCAAGATCACACCTAGAGTACCAGGGATGAATGCGGAACGGTTAGAACCTCTGATAGAGGCTAGTACTGTCCCTTTCTGTATGTAGGCGATTATTTACGAAGTCCTTCATGGCGAGAACGAGCTGGGTTGCATTGTATCATGTTTGTTTTCGATTTGTGTATCTGGTCGTTTACGACTACAAAATTTAGTCTTTCTGATATGCTCTTTGATAAAGCAAACGGTCACCGCGCTGGCCTCGCGCACTGGCTCTGACTTGGTCTTCCTGAGAATCAACGGTATCTTGGTGGCACCAGCCTCATAGGACAAGATGCGATCCTAGAGTCTGCAAACCCGCCACGTCCGTTCGGAGGAAGACAAGCCTCAAGTTGGTTTCCTTAGCCTGAGTTGTACCAAAAAAGCTGAGTGATCCATTTTGAAAATTTGATACAACTTGAAACGATCATATTGATCCTGGGTCCGCTCAACGTTCTTCGAGTGCCTATGGCATCGGACCATCCGTCGCCACGTTGTCTAGTCTACTACCCGATGCGCCCGGAAACGTTGAATATTAATGAAGGCTCGCCGTGACGTTGGCACAACACAACCCCTTTCAAGTTGGAGCCTCCCGCTCCAACGGATGATTGATTGATTCATACTGCTACAGAGTCCATTCTCTCCGAGCCTGTCGGACGCAGTCACTCGGTCACTGGCCCCATTCATTTGAATTGATTGTTTCGAGCTGACCCCCCCAGGCGCACACTCTTGCAGGGGTGAGTTTCATGTGGACTCTTTTAGCCATCTTTCATCGACCCAGGTGTAGCCCTGCAGCTTTTTTTTCCCGTGTCGTTTGGTCTGTGCAGATCTCCGTGCTGGCCCTGACTCTTTAAGTGTTCCTCATGATATACCCATTCGCGGGTGTCAGGTGCGATCGAGTATGTGATTTTTGGGCGCACGAATGGATCAGGATTCACTGGCAGGAACCGCTGGCCTCTCAGAGATGAGACTCATGCACCCTGGACGTGTTATCCTTGACGCTAGATTCTCAGCCCTCCGTGTATATCGATGTCCGATATACAAGACTGGACAATGGTCCCCAATGAATGTTTCTTTGTCCTGATCCTGCATTGAATATCAAAAACTGATTATACGCTTTGCAATAACAGGATCCAGGGGTAAGTAATTTATTGTCAACCAGACTACAGTCGTCTTCAGGACGCCAGACGATTCTAGAACTGTCAACACTGATCCAGGTTACCTATCCCTGCACCACGACCACCACGACCACCACGACCACGACCACCCAGCCACCCACACCACCAAAACATCCGACCCACAGGCACCATCCATAAACTTTTCACGCGACGCACCACCTCGGATCATAATACAGCAAATGGGTGACGACGGGGAAGGGGAGAAGGGAGAGTGAAAAAGAAAGATATCACGTCACAACTAGAAACGCAAGAGAAGGAACAAAAGAAACCTGTAATATATAAAAATGGGTAGGAAACACGTACACGCTCATTGTACGGGGTGGTAGAGCGGCTGAAACATCAGCACACAACCCCCGACAATAGACGAAAAGATCCACAAAGAAAGACACCCCCTCCCCAAGAGTGACGATAAGGAAGATATCCGGGAAACGACACGGTTCAGTTACCGGCGGACTGCAAGTCGGATGACAAACCCTCTTCTCCTTCACCCTACACCACCAACCACCACCACTATAACCCCAAACCTCGCAACAGCCTCCGAAGAAAGGGGCACTTCATCGACTAACAGGAGTTCCCCGATATGCGGCTTGATTGTTGTACCCACCACGTGAGGGAGCTTGTGATTGGGCCGGTCCATTGCTCTGCCTTCCATTCTGACTTGACTGCGTCTGCTGAACAGGTGCTTGTTGTCTTGGTTGTGTTGGTGGCCGCTGTTGCGACTGAGGTTGTGGTTGAGTAGTCGGCTTCTGTGGAGCGGGCGTTGGTTCGTGAGTCGCGGTAGGCGCGACATACAATCCTTTATCAATGGTCTGAGGAATAGGCTGTATCTCCGTCCCAAGTTCTTGCTCAATACGGTAGAGGTTGAATCGGTCTTCGTATGTGACAAGATTAATTGCGAGACCCAGGTGTCCAAAGCGACCGGATCGTCCAATTCGGTGAAGGTATGTTTCAGAATTTTTGGGAAAGTCGAAATTGATGACGACGTTCACGGCTTGGATATCAATGCCCCGTGTGAGCAGGTCCGAACAAACGAGATTCCTACATACGCCGTTTCGGAAATCGTGGAATACACGATTACGATGTGATTGAAGCATCTTCGCATGCGAATAGAAACAGGAATAGCCCAGCTCAGTGACCTTCTTGGCCAGGAGTTCGACACGATTAGTGGAGTTACAAAAGATGATCGATTGGTTGATTTGAAGCTATAAGACTGTTAGCGAAGTGAAGGACGGAGACCGAAGCAAATACACCTTGGAGAATAACGTATTTAGACAATGCACTTTCTGTCGTTCTTCGACGTAAGCGTAATATTGCGTGACACCACGCAGAGTGAGTTCCTCCATGAGGTTTATCTCGTATGGAGACTTCATGTATTTATCCTACATGTTCCGTGCTGTCTGAATAACGCTGCATATAAAATAGTAACAATACATACCTTGAAGTCTTTTACAATAAGCGGGAATGTTGCACTAAAGAGCATGACCTGGCGGTCGGTAGGAAGAATAGAGAGCAATTGCTCCATGACGGGCGTGAATTCAGGGGAGAGAAGTTTGTCGGCTTCATCCATGACAAAAACAGGACACTCGCTGAGGTCGGCAACGTTCTTGCCAGCTAAGTCGAGAATACGGCCAGGAGTGCCAACGAGCACATGGACCGTCTCTGACAATCGCATGATATCGTCTTTGAGGGTAGTACCACCAGTAGTGACCATGACCTGAATTCCCATGTGCTTGCCAAGGATTTTACAGACTTGAGAAGTCTGAAGAGCTAGTTCACGGGTGGGAACGAGGAGGAGCGCTTGGATCTTATTCTTGTTGACATCAATCTGTTGAAGGGAGGGTATGACAAAAGCAGCGGTTTTGCCGGTACCGTTCTTTGCACGAGCGAGTATATCACGTTTGGTGAGAGCGACGGGGATGGCTTCTTCTTGTATTGGGGAGGGTTTTTCGAAACCTGCCTCAAAGATGCCCATAAGGAGTTCCCGGTGAAGGAACATGTCTTCAAATTCAGTGCCCTTTGTGGCGGTTACATCTTCCGTCTGTGGCCGTAGGTCTTTTGGTGGAGGGCGAAGGCCATTCTTCCAGGAGGCATCGTTATGGTTGGAAGGGCTGTCAAGAAGGACATGAAGAATGAAAAGTAGATAAAAAGAGTGGGACGCACGTGTTAGACGACGATGGCCTAGCTACTTGCGACATATTGGAGGTTGTGAAGAGGGCAGTGTAGCGCCAATACAGAGCGTCGAGTTATGGTGAGGTATGGAAATGGATCGCAGGTGCGCGTCGGAGGTACGATGGCAATAGTTGAAGAAAGCGTCGCAATGTGTTTGGAGATTGAATTGGCGACAACAAAAGTGTTGAAAAAGAGATCGAAGTCAGAGTTTGAAGAGAAGGGGACTCGCTTTCTCACGCTCAGCAACGTGGTTGAGCTTAATGCTGACACACAAACCGCTGATCCGACGACTTGCCAAAAGTATACTCGTAGACCCGATTCACAAAGACAAACGGCCCACTTGGCAAGAGTGTGCGGACAGCAGAGATCGCTATCCCACTTCCTTAGAGCCTCTCCCTGGGCTAACCTAACAACTATCGATACTTGTCTGCAAGTAGAGTCACAGCGAAACGACACTCCTATCAGTGTCCTCGAATAAACTCTCTTCTCACTGGGCATGAGGAACGGACAGACTCCATTGAAGAGCCGAGTCACTTTCACAGGCCAAGTCAGCAGTTGCCAAGTTTCAGCAAGGGGATGGGACGGACCACATTAACGAGGCAGTCGTCCTTGGTCGCCAAGCAGGTCACCACGAACGATGGAGCTCACTTACTCGGCTTGTCAATCATTTCCAGATTCGTTGCAACCATCTAGGAGCGACACCGGACGCTGGGGAAGTAACGTTGATCGATGGAGAATGTCGCGGATTGTCTCCCCGATTTTTACAACCGGCTGGGGGAAACGACGGACCTCAACGAGGCCATCACCCTTGGGAGATCAGCTTCGCCCGTCAGGGCACCATGAAAGATTAATGCCGTTGAACAATGTTGCACTTAGTCTCTCAGATCGTTGCATCCGGCTTGGAGATACCACTGACCTCAATGAGGCAATTGTCCTTGTGAGAGAAGCATCCTACCTTTGTCTGTCAGTCGATCAGGGCACCCCGATCCGAGTCGATTAACCTTGCTAAACAATATCCCATCCCATCTCTAGTCGTTATAGTCGGCTGAGATAAATGCCGTCTTCGGGCGACAGGCCCTCAACCTCCTCCCGTCAGGGCACAGGGCCTGGTTGATCAACGTTGCTTAACGATGTCGCAACTTATCTCTCCGAACGTTACAAGCGGTTTGGAGCTATGATATGACGGACCTCGATGACGCCATCGTCTTCTGGAGACAACCCCTCGATCTTTACCCTGATGCGCGGATCAATCAACGTCGTTGGACAATGTCTCGGACCGCCTCTCCAACAGTTACAGGCATTTTGGAGATGGGACGGATCTAGATGAGGCCCATGAACTTTGTTTGTCGCGGCGCCCAGAGTGCTCAGCGTCGTTGAATGATTTTGCACTCTATCTCTTCAGTCGTTCCAAACGGTTTAGAGATATATGGTGGTCATTAATGTGGCCATCATCCTCGGGAGACCAGCCCTTGACTTTTCCCATCAGGGCACCCAGATCAATGTACGCCATTCTTCAACATTTACATTCTACCTGCAGGGAGAAATGATGGACCTCAATGATACCATCGTCTTCGGGAGAAAAGCTCTCGACCGTTACCTATCAACGCGTTCGGACAGGCCAAGGTCGTTGGGAAATGTCGCGCTTGGTTTTTCAATTCGTTACAAGTGGCTTGGAAATATGGCGCACCTCAAGGAAACCATCGTCCTCTGGAGACAAACCCTCAACCTTTACTCATCAATTGCAAGGCACCCAGATCGATCAATCTCATTTGACAACCTTGCAGGTAATTTGTGCTCGGTTCTCCCAGTCGGGGTATTTGAAGTACAAAGAGGATGTATTCGTATTCAGCGTTTATACTGATCGAGTATGCAGTCTTAATGTTAATCTGCAATCTGCGGACCGCAACTGGCACTAGCATTTGCAAATTACCGTCTCACTCGATTCCTTTCCTCTGCTTCTTTCGCTGAGCTCCAGCATGCTACCAGTGGCAGACCTACGGTCATCATGAATGCCAGTATGCGTGCCAGTGTGATACACTCGTTGTCTTTTTCGACAGAGATCTTGTGCGGATGGAGTAAGTCATAGCCACTGTCTTTAGCCACACAAGAACATGTATCATGGTCTATTACAATCTTGTTCGCTCGAGAAAAGGGATGCCGAGCAGAAGGGGATGACAAAGATTTGGTGCAATAAGGGCACGAACAGTGAGGCTGCAGAACTGAGAATCTAGAGGAGAAACGGGCAAATTAACGTAGTGCGAGAGTACAGATCGAGAAGGGGAGACAGAAGAGGAGAGAGTCATTCTAACAGGGACCACCTCAGGCAGCTCACAAACCCGGAGTCCAAGTTGGGCGACGAGTTCGTCAGTAATCAGAACTAAGGAAGACCCATTGTCAACCAAGGCCTCGACAACAAGAGGTGTCTCGGAGGCAGTGCCCGAGATAGAACACTGCCAAAGCAGTTGGGGGCAAGAAATGGGGACGACGCACTCATTATCCGATGCTGATCCGTCCCCCAGGGCCGCAGAGGGCATCACAACCGTCACCGTGCTTCACCCTCAACGGCTGACACGGTTGCAGTCTTGACAGACTTATCGCCACTGCCCAGCTTGGGAGGGTAGCGCTTGATGGTGTCCAGGGTCACCGGTTTGTATATCGCTGCATTCGGAAAGCCATTGGGGCAATTGGCGGTTTTGTGGGCCTGGAAGGGAAGGCGGCACTCGAAGTACCCATCGTTGTCACGAAGGATGCGTCGTCCATCGTCTGTGAGGGGAGGGAGGCGGGAGTGGGCAGCATCAGTCTTGACCGGCTCAGCCTTGGTCCACGCAACACCTGCTCGGTCGGGGAGGCGGTGCTTTGGACCACGCAGGGAAACCTCAATATGGTCGCGCAAGGATCGTGCCTCTTCGCCGACAAGGAGGGCATTCTGGGTTTGCACATCAACAACCCACTCGTGAAAGGGGCGAGGACCCTGGCGGGAAGACAGAAGTTTGAGACGTAAGTCCGAGGCCCAGTCAGAGGGTAGCCAGTAGTCACGGAGTTCGGACATGAACTCAGCAAAGGGCGAGGCATTGAGGCGAGCGGTAAGGCTCGGAGGCTTAGTAGGGGCGCTCTGTTGGAATTCGCAAGTATTGTTCATCCTTAGAAAACGGGAGCGGGGGGCAAAGCTATCAGGGCAGGCGGGTGAGGAGCTGCTAGACGGGGGCTCTTCGGAATCGGAATTGGCTGGGTGGCGAACAGTGGCAGCAACAACGGCGTCTGGAACACCGTCGCGGACGGTAGCATACCCGGACGATCTATCCCCTTATAGGGTGGGAAGGGATGTTGGGAGCGGCGGACGGGCCGGGATCCGCTACGACCGCTTGTACTTAAAAAATTTTAGGCGACGCACTTTTTCCCACGAGGATGTTGGGAAAAGCTTCTCAAGCATGGAAGGTGGTTGTGGGGAACCAACTTTGAGCTTATTGTCATCTACAAAGTCGAGCAATAACGTTATCGCTTGAACGGATCTTTAGTGAGCTAAGTACAGTATTATGGTCTCTGATTGAAAACTATTCCTCCTTTATCAGCCAGAAACCAACCCTTAATGGGAATGGGGACTATTTCAAGTCTTTCAGCTTGGTTAAGTTAGGTGTGTGTCCTATGAAAGAGCCATCAAGCGATTACGTTGGCCCGCCTAAAGCTTCTTCGCCTTCGCCTGCTCATCTAGAAATGTCTGCGTTTCTAGAAATCGAATGGGTCTGGACTAGTCTTCAATCGCCTTGTTCGCTTCTCCAATCGATCTCCGGACTTGAAGAGGTATTTAAACCCTCACAGTTCTACACCAGAAACCCCATCCACCTGTGAACACACTACTCTTCAACGACTCGACATGTTCATTCTCACACCCGGCATCAAAGCTGCGATCGCTGCTTTCGCCTTTTTGGAACGTGAATATCGATAACTTGATTCCTTTTCCCTCAATGTTGTACAGTCCAAACAGCCATCCCCCCCTACGTGCACTCGCGTCGAATCTGTTCGGCCGAGTGATGTTACCTGCGACATATTTTCTGCAAGGACCCAATCCTCCACGTGAGCCACGCGATCATAGATACCAATGACTCGGCAGCTGACTAGCCTGTGAATTAAAGCTTGCAGCTTCAGTACGCGAATCCCCCGGGCGTCGACTGTACCTCTATCCAACCTGGCATGGTGAAGTAACCCTACACCTGTGTTATCTTACAAGACTGAACCGGCAGCCTGAATGTTGTATAGCCGCTCTGCCTTGGTCTTCAAGGCACTGATTGCAGGCAAACCGCTGTTGTGCGGCCCGGGGACACATGCACTGTCATCGCGGCAAGGCAGGGCATCGACCTCGGCACGCTGTTCCACAACAATCCCAACATAGACCCTAATTGTGACAATTTGTATGCTGGCGAGGTGAAGCATTTACATTTCATCGTGACTGTTAGAACGTGCTCATTGATCGTCCCCACAGGTCCTGTGCGTCTCTAGTAGAACGTACCCTTATTAGTTGAACTAGCAAGGATGAGCACCCTGTAAATGTCCAGGAGAAGCGCAGCAGGAAGTATGGTGATCACCATTGACAATATTTTTTGTGACCATATCCATGTATGTGTATGAAGATGGTTGTATAGTAGAAATGCAGACCAAGCGATCTTTGAGTTTCTCTTCTTTGTATACGCCAACGGTCTACTCCGCCCACACCCGGGAATGCTGAGGAATCGGTGAAGATATCGCTCTCGCCGGCGTGCAATCAAAGGTTGGTCGTATGTCCAAGTAAAATGAGCAGCCCATCTGCCCTTGTTCATTTGATTAGACGCAAGTGTAACTTGTCATGTCGTTGATCGTTGAAATTATCCATAGCCACGAGGCAATCGCATACATACCCTCTTCCACCTGCTTAAACTTCTCGACCTACTTACATGCCGTCCAACGAGTTCTGTGCGAACGCATCCGCCCGAACGACATGTTCCATGGCGGTTTGCACATTCTGTTTGAAGATCTCGGGTCAACGAGGGTCGATATTAGGCCAGAGCTGGTCGTTTCCTGAAACAATCCCGGGAATGACGACACTAAATTAAAGGCAGACGATAACCACAAAGGAACACCGTCACCACTCCACGACATGATAGTATAAACTAATCAATGAGTGCAGTGACGCATACCGTTCCGACAGCTGACATCGCGTCTTGGGCCAAGTGACCAGACTTCTGCTACACACCATGTAGCCCTTCGAGTCCTTTCAGTACAAGTATATCCATTGTGATGATAGAGAAAGCCGAGCTGCTCTGCAGACCTGTTCTTGAATGCACGAGGTTTCCTTGCCTTTCCGATAATTAGCGGCACCAGTTTCTTCGAACCATCTGTGTTCGTCGTGAATAAGTAGGCTAATCTCGTTTTTTTCCCTTTGACACCAGATTGCTGCTTGTTAGAGAGTCCACGATCAGGCGGCATCCTGTATTCAAATTTAACTGAGATTTATGGCATGTTGAAAAAGTATTGAACAAAACGAACGCATAGAACAAACCCGACTCGGAAAATGTCACGTCGCTCATATCCACCCTGTTTTATCAGCTCTTGAATGCGCAACCGTTCCTTCTCGACAGTCTCTTGATTTGCAGAGCCTGCCTCGCCATGCCGCTTTATCTGCTTTAAGCCTACATGACGCTTGTACCGAGCAAGCCACCCATTGCTCAAACTGAGCTGCTCGTCAGATGGCACGCCAGCACGATTTGCAAATGACCTCCATTTCCGACGAAGGATCTCGCCAGTCAGTAAGATATTGTCTGCCATTGCTTTCGAGACCCAGAGATCGAGCATGTCTGTGGTTTCTGGGTGCTGCGTCTGGTGAATCCGTTTCGCTGAACGAGACAAGCCTGAGTTGGCATCATGCTCCTTTCACCGCATCGGTTCCTTCTTCAACCACTCTGACATTTCGGCTGCGTCAATCGAAGTGATGGGTCAATCTTGTTAAAGTGCCTGGCAGTCCGGGACTGATTTGAACCTTTGCTGTGATGCCAGTCAAAGCACATTGATCCGTTGACCAAGTGTCGCATTCTCCTTTCTTTGGGGTTCAACTGGTTGTGCTCCGCACTTTTTCGATGTCACATCACTGTCCAGCATGGGGCCTACCAATGGACCATGGCACGTTCATTTAGAATCCAAAAAAAACATGAAAATGTACATACGTTTACGCTTTTTCGATGGAGCACACCCATGGGCCAACTCTGTCAGCCTCTGAACAATGGACTGTTCTCGTGAATCCAACTGTTCAATAGCTTCTTCATAGTCCTCGACTGCATCCAAATTTCCAACCGGACAGACCTCTTCCAGTGTCGAGCCATTCTTCATCGGCTTCCGAAATGCACTGGTTAGCTTAAGTTAATGCGGTATTAAGCAGATCCCTTCGCTCTCGAGTCTGATTCCGCAGCTTCTCGAGCCCTTTTTTTTAGAAGGTCGACAGGTTTCATGGGCGTGAGCGTGGGCATGGCATGGGATTCGGGTCAAGTTTTGCATTGATTATATAACTTTTATTCCAAATTTAGACATATACTGTGAATCCCCGCGGTAATGGGTTTCCACCCATTGACTAGGGCCATGGATTATTGGGAGGGGTTCTACTGTACTAAGCATACCATGAAATATCCCAAAGTTTCCGGAAGGTTAAATACATTTTATGAGCTGCATACAATCAACGCGATAGGGCATAGGTTACCGGGTCTCGCGGAGGCGAGACGTATCTAGACTTCGAGGAGTCCGAATCGTGGGTAGGATGGGGGACTCAGAGAACTGGCAGGCGTGGGTAGTCGTTGCGGTGCGGAATTGATGGTGAGCCGGAAAACTATTGGCGTGGGATATCCCTGAGCATTTCACTGTATTTCCACAGGGGCGGATATGTTCTTTAGGTCTCACCATACTACTATGCCCCAAGGTGACTTCGGCAACCTGGTGAGTTCGGCAGTCACAAAATGTCACAGTTCGTCAATTTGTGCCGCACATGCCGAAATCAAACTCAGCTCAACG
>JBBPMR010000160.1:0-36410 GCA_038090415.1 Rossbeevera mucosa
GCGCTTCATTGCTGCATGGTTTCTTGTACCTCCAGTAGGGGGAAACTATGCTGGTTCATCACGCTGACTAGTTCGCGACTCTAGAATCAACAATGTCTCACTCCTCTGCCATCACCATCCCCATCCTCAACGGCGCCAACTGGTTTCAGTGGTGGCCCGTCATGAACTCATACATCCGGTCCACCGGGTGTTCCTGGGCTCTCTCCATTACTGGCCCTACCTTCGACCCCGATGCAGCCATGGAGGATACCAACTTCTGGATTTCTTGGAACAAGGCCAACGACACCATCGCTGGCACGATCAAACTTTACATGACCGAGTCCCTCCGCCAGAAGTATTTTTCTGAGGAAAACGCCGCCGCCCTCATCACTGCTCTCAAAAAAGAGTACGACGTGCCCGGCATCACCGGTGCCTTCGCGCTCTTCAAAGAGCTACTCGATACCAAGGTAGCACAATCGAACCATCCCACTCCCTCCATCAACAAGGTGGAGAACCTTTATTCCTGACTCAAAGATGCAGGGTACCCTATCCCTGACAAAGTCCAAGCGATGCTCTTGCTCACCAAGCTTCCCCCCTCCATGGACGTCATTGCGCAGATGATTGTGCAAAAGAAGGACAGTGCCAGAAAGTTTGTTGACCCAACAGTCACCGACATCCGGCAGGCCGTGATCCTGTCATGAGATCAGTGCCAAATGAAGGACACCCCGAAGGCCTCCCAGGCCCACAAGATTAGCGCTGTAAAGCGCAAAGGTGACGACCCCAAGTTTGAAGAGCAGCAGTCGAATGACGACAGCGCCAAGAAAAACAAGGGACGACGTGGCAAACGTAACGGCAAAAAGCGCCAAGAGGAATCAAACTCCATGGCTGCTGATGACCACAACCATGGTCATGACCACGACCACGTCCAACTCGCCTCCATCACCTATACTACTGGACCTGAACCCTTCCTGGACCCTCGCGCCCTCGCCAATCGACCTGCCCAACTATACCAGGGGCACCAAGGCCCGCCTGCATGTACTCAAATACAGCAGGCGTTTTCTCTTGCCCACAGGCTTGAGATCGCCCCTTCAATCGAGATGATACGCTCTCTCGATGCAGGTCTATCTAGGCAAGGATCATCCTTCCTCGCAAATGTCGGCCCCATCGCATCCTCCTCCACCTCTCCCGCTCCCTCGCTCGCTGCAAGGCTAGAGCCTATTCCAGAGCGAGAAGACACTCCACCCCCCCCTCCTTCCAAGCGATCCCGCCACAATGCTATTATGCCTCCTCCGGCAGATCATTGGGATGAGGAAGATCTCATTGACATCTTCGGGTCGGAGGGAGGAGAAAATGATGACTGGAGCTTCGGACCTGTCATCTCGCATCTAAAGTCAGTGAATCCATTCTCCCGCTCCACAAAAAACTCGCTAATAGCTGCACCCGCGCTCACAGCTCGTAGTACTATATCTTTGTGTAGTAGCGTAGAAAAATGCATGGACATTTGCGCTTGCTCCAAATGCTCACATCATGAGAATGAGACAAAACGACTTTGGATACTCAACTCTGGTGCATCAATGCACTTCACCTTCTTAATGTTACGCTTGGCCTGGATAAGGATGAGCGGAACCTCTGAGTAACGAAGGGACGAGAGACGAAAGGTTACTGTGTAGAAGTAGCGGTCAAGAGAGTCGTTCTATCGATTGTAGAGACGACTGTAACACAATCAAGTGAAGTGTTACCAGTCTAGCGTCCAGTCAAGTGTAGGACGAAGACATGCAGAGATTCACCCAGCAAAGGGAGGAGGCAAAGGGCTAGATTGACGACAGTACGAGAGTACAGGAAAACAGAGGAGATCTAGCTTAGAGAATATAGACTGTACGGATGAGTTTATATAGTACAAGAAAAGAAGGCTGAGTCATAATGCGCAGCAAGATGAGTCATGATGCGCAGCCGCGATGAGTCATAATGACTGAGGATGAGTCAGAACGAGTCATGGTGAGTAATGCGCAGCCAGATGAGTTATGCGCAGCAAGGGTGAGTCATGCGCAGCATCGATGACTAAAGAAGATGAGTAAGTGGAGGAAGTGATGACTAAGGTAGATGGGTTAAGGGTATTGTGTCATCACAGAAGAAAGAAATGGCCTTGGCGTGGTTTGAATGCAGGGCTCGGTAGTCCGTAGTGGAAACAAGCAAGAAAAGGGAAAAAGGGAAAGAAAGAATTGACGAGTCGTAACACTTAAAAGACGTCTTCATAGATTTCAAAGAACTTAAGAGAGACCAGCAACTGCCTGTTCAAACAGCAGGCGGTGCCATCTTCGTCACTGGAATTGGAAAAGTACGCCTGCAATGGTGAACTACAGAAAACCAAGTGCACTATTTAGAGCTGCACGACGTTGGATATATTCCCAAGTCAGGAGTAAACCTAGTCTCTATGGGACAACTCCTCATGCGAGGTGCCAAAGTACATGGCGCCGCAAATAAACTAACCATGACTTTTGGGGATTGCGAAATACTCGCCCCTTTTACCACTGGAAGGCTCGGGCGTAACATGTACACCCTGGAAGCCTCACCAGCTGGAAAGGCTGCTTTAAGCGCCATCGACTATGAAACTATTCATCGGTGTTTGGGACACCCCTCTAGGGAAGTTGCCAAACAGGCAAAAGAGCATACTACTGGACTCCCAGACTTTACCATCCCGGACAAAGACTCACATGTCTGTCCTGGTTGCGCCAAAGGCAAGCAACCACAACGCTCCTTCCCCCCATCCACTGTGCGCGCTAAAAGCGCGTTTGAACTTGTCCACACAGACATCAAATCCTTCCCAACCGAATCATACCGAAAATATAGGTACATTATCATCTTCCTCGATGACTTCACCTCCATGGCCTGGTCTGTCCCTCTGCGCACCAAAAATGCTGCGTTACAGGCCACCAAACATTTCCTTCAAGAAGTAAAGACGCAACATCATGTGCAGGTGAAAGGATGGATGTCTGACTTCGGTGGAGAATACAAGTCAGCTGCATACGATGCGCTACTTAAGGGGGAGGGCATTAGGATTCACGAAAGTGCTCCTCATGTCCCTCAACAAAATGGGCGCACAGAAAGATTCATGCACACCCTTATGGACAAAGCAGAAGCAATGCGCCATATGGCTTGCTTGCCCAATAGCTGGTGGGAATTCGCTGTCGCTCATGCGACACATATCTACAATCGCACACCCCTAAGCCGCCTTCAATGGCGCACACCTTATGAGGCTCTTCACTTGAAAAAGCCTAGGATAGAACACTTGCGTGTCTTCGGTTGCGCTGCATATGTTTTTCTCCCTGCTGATGTCCGGGCTGACAAACTCGCCCCTAAATCTGAGCTAATGGTGTATCTAGGTGTCGTGCCAGGAAATGAATCTAACTTCCTATTCATGCGTTCCCCCAACAACGTCCTGTTCATAGCTGCACAAGCCTCTTTCGAGGAAGCGCAATTTCCCCGCTGTGATAAACCGAGCAGAGCGCCTCCGCGGCCAATGGCTGAACCAGCCCAGCCTGCTCCCTCTCCGGACGATGGAATCACTCATCAAAGTCATCCTCCTCGTCCACAAACACCTCCTACTGCTCCGCCTTCACCAGTCCAACCACCACCGAGCACTCCTCCCCGGAGAGCTCCTGCACCGCCCGCCGTACCACCTGCTCCGCGCCATTCCGGCCGCATACGCAGACCCCCTGTTCGCCCTGACAATGTCTATGGCGATGATCGTCACCCTGTCGATCAGACACGGGATATTGAGCGCGATGAACGCGCTGCTCAACCTTGACCGGTACCTGGTGGATTTCCCAACACACCCGCTGCCACCACCCCCCCTTCTATTGAAGAGGATCACGTGGCGCGCCTATGTCGTGAAGGGGGATTCGGACTAGCGAACTTTTTGTTATCAAAGGTGTTATCATCGGTCACTGACAAACCACACTGTGAATGGACCTATAAGGACATACAAACCTTACCAATCCATGAGCAAAAGGACTGGAGAGATGCATGTCAGAAAGAACTAGACATGCTCCGAGAACGACAAGTCTTCGAACTTGTAGATGCGCCAAAAGGTCGCAAAGTCATTGCCAACCGCTGGGTATTTGACGTTAAACCAGATGGCCACAAACGCGCCCGCCTCGTAGCGAAAGGCTTCTCCCAAGTCGAAGGGATTGACTTCGACAACATATTCTCCCCTGTTGTAAGGTTTGAGACAATGCGCTTAATGCTTGCACTGGCCTCCCTTGAGAACTGGCACATTGAGGCTCTAGACGTTCGAAGCGCCTACTTATATGGCAAGCTCGATGAAGAAATTTACATGAAACAACCTGAAGGCTTCACAGTCAGAGGACAAGAGCATAAAGTGCTCCGCCTAAAGCGTGCCCTCTACGGCCTTAAACAAGCCGGACTAGCCTGGTGGGAGACTCTAAATGAGTCCATGAAAGAACTTGGATTCGAACGTCTGAAGTCCGAAGCTGGCATTTTCATCTTCAGAATGGTGAAAGACGTCAATATTGTCGCTATTATCTATGTCGACGATGCCCTATTCTGTGGACCTGACCTTAAAGCGGTCAAAGTGGTCAAAGAAGCCTTCATGAAACATTGGGAATGCAGAGACCTAGGTCCTGCCAAGGAATTCCTACACATGAGCATAAAACGAGATGGCAGCAAGATCTTAATAGATTAGTGCGCCTACTTAGAAAAAATCCTAACAAGGTTTGATCTCGCTAATGCTCGAGTGGCTCCTACACCACTTCCACAAGGGTATCAATCTGCTGCCTACGAAGGCGTGGTCGACCCTCAGATTAGGACACTCTTCCAACAAGTCATCGGTTCCCTGTTATACCTAATGCTCGGAACCCGCCCAGATATTGCATTTGCAGTCATTGCCTTATCAAAGCATGCTGCCAGACCCTCCAAGGAACATCTTGATCGCGCCTTTTATATATGTCGCTATCTACTCGGGACAAGATATTACTCCCTTGTATTCGATGGATCCTCAGGAGCTGGTCTTATCGCATATACTGATTCAGACTGGGCATCTGACTCACTATCTCGTCGCTCTCAGACAGGCTGGTTTATCAAACTAGCCGGATGCATCTTCAGCTGGCAATCACACCAACAAATTTGTGTGGCACACTCATCCACCGAAGCTGAATATGTTGCCCTGTCAGATTGTAGCAAACAGGTAGTGTGGCTCAGAACACTTATGGAAGAAATGGGTTATCACATGACCCCTACTCCGATCTGCGGCGACAATCAAGGATCTATCTTCATGGCAAACAATCCTGTTACGGAAAGTCGGTCCAAACATATCGACATCCTATGGCATGGCATCCGAGACTTTGTCAAGGAAGGCCTCATCGAGATATTCTTTGTGGAAGGAACCAAAAACCCTGCCAATATGTTTACCAAGAACCTGGGCATTGAGGCACTCACTGTTGAACGAATCAAATGTACAAGTGTACAGATGTACATATATAACTCGAGATTCAGTTGTACAAGAATAGATACATATATATCTCACACATATTAAGATTACATAACATGTATATACGCTCTGGTCTCAGGATAGACAACAGAGACGTTTCCTTGCCCTCTAAACCCTCGCATCACCCAGCCTACAAAGCTACCAACCGAGTAAGTACCAGCCTTTACCCTTATTCCTCTGTAGCCTCTCTCCAGGGATGCTCGACTAGCTCCCGCTGCCTTCGACAGGTTATGAGCCCCGCCAGCGGTCAACAGCGTGATTGACTTACAGTCTCACCTGTGGATAAGGCTACTGGCGAAGTCTCGCTTTGGGCGATGATAAAATACCGATCGAGCGCACCGCTCTCGGCACTCCTACAAAGGAAAGGACCGGCGCAAGACGCCACGTCAGCCATCTCGCTCCTAGGCGATGACAGGACAACGATCGAGCGCATATGCGCTCTCGACACTCCCGCGAGGGAAGAACGGGCCACACCAGGCTACGTCTCCAACTCAGTTAAATTTCTACTGAATGATCTTTACTCAGATACGCTCTTACAAATGGCTTCGAGTCTTCTGAACGATATTCCCCGACCAGCTCTCGCTCGAAGCGATTGAGCATATGGCGACGCCCGCCCTACTCGCCATCGCGCGAATGACTCGCCGCTGACCAGCTCTCGCTCGAAGCGATTGAGCGTATGGCGACGCTCGCCTGACAGCAACACGCCCGCCCTACTCGCCATCGCGCGAATGACTCACCGCTGACCAGCTCTCGCTTGAAGCGATAGAGCGCATGGCGACACTCGCCTGGCAGCAGCACGCCACGCAAGGGCATTCACGCCCCACTCGCCATCGAGCGAACGGTCTCAGCGCTATAAAGCGCAACCCCGGGAACGAGCAATTCGCCTCCCAACACCAGCAGTCGACCCCCTCGCATCATGCGAACGCACCGGGCCGACAGCGCCATCAGCGCCCACGCGGTCAGCAACCTGCACCCACGCAGGACTACGCACTAAACCCGCAAAGTTCACAACGCTCGACTGGCCACCTCGCACAACGCGAACGCACCGGGCCGACAGCGTTACCAGCGCCCGCGCCAACCAGGCACGTCAACAACGAGCTCACACAGCTCGACTCGCTCCTACCGGCCCACCGAACGTCAACAACGAGCTCACTTAGCTCGACTCGCCAATGCCGGCCCACCGAACGACGAAACCGACTCGCTCGCATTCTCGGCCGCCGACCGACCCTGGCTCCTTCGCGTTCTCTAACGCCGACCACCCGTTGGTCTTCTCACCGGCAAGTGAGATATTTCCCATACCGGCTCCCGATCCGCGCACTCTCGCGCACACTCCAACCGCCGCGTATTACGGTCCGGCCGCCTTCCCGCAAACGATCAAGACGATCGACCTCGCGCATCGCATCGGCGCAAACGCCAACGCCCGAGACCATTCGACGTCTCAAACCGGCTGCGACTCGGCGTGCTCACCACGCACGCACTCGACTTCCTCGTACTCAGGATAGGTCCCTCACCGAATGCCTCGCACCGCCTGGCGAGATCCTCGGAACCGACTCAACACCGACGCCCGAGACTATTCGGCGCCTCAAACCGATCGCGACCTGACGTGCCCACTATGCACGCCCTCGCCCTTCTCGCGCTCGATGCAGGTCCCTCGCCGAACGTCTTGCACCGCTCAGCAAGATTCTCGAGACCGACTCGACACCAACCGCCGCTCATGCGCGCAGATCACCCGCTGTCGACGACCTCGAATCCCATTTCCGCGCTCGTGGACATGGCGCATCCGCCTCTCTCTCCGTCCCCGCCGACTCCAAATATCGGGAACGCCACGGCTACCGCTACCTTCGACTACGACCTCACTGAGGATCGACTCGATTGGGGCGACGAATACGACGACGAAGGGGGAGTTCTCTCCATACGACGCCGCCGCACTCGATCCCAACGTCATCATGACGGACGAGAACGGCGCAGGCCCATCCAGCTCGAAACAGGTCGACGACAACTTCGTCGATCAATACTTCGATGCCGAATCGGACGAGTACATGGAGCCCATGGGGTATGTCTCTACTCACACTACCACTAGTCCTACTGATGATAATTTTTCTCAGAATGTAAAGGACTACGTAGCTACATCATGTGAAGTAGATAGACAATGCCAAAATATATTTATGGCAAAACCAATTGACCCCAATAACTCATGCAATGAATGCTCAACGAGTGTGACTAAAAATCATAACAACTCATTAAATGAAAGATGGTCCATGAGACATAACTGGTTGCTAGACTCTGGTGCCTCTGCACATTTTACATGGGATATATCTGACTTTGTGGAATACAACCCATACTCCCAAGTGAAATATACACAGACTGCATCAGGAGAAGCACAGATAACTGGCTCTGGAACCATAGTGATTGACTTCAATGGCAAACTCTTCAGGCTATCACCTGTAATCTATATGCCTAGTCTCACCATAAAATTGATATCTCTTGGCACACTACTGAAAGACCCCTCCCTAAATGTATCAAATACAAAGGGAAAGATTGACATTCATGACAAATATACCAGACAAGTAATGTTATCACTCCACTCACATAGTCATCATGACACAATGTTCTGGACACATGCTAAACCAGTCCATGCCACCTCAAATAGATTGATGGCAAATGTAGATTATCAAATTCTACACAAGAGACTTGGTCATGCATCAAAGGATGTCATAAGAGCCTTAAGGAAACATACCATTGGCCTACCAGATGTGAATATTCCATCTGATGCTCCTATTTGCCCTGGATGCGAATTAGGAAAGCAGACAAACAGATCTTACCCAGAAAATCAGATCAGGGCTTCCAAATCCTTTGAGCTGATACACTCAGATCTGAAGTCATATGAGATTGCTTCATACCATAAGCACAGATATGCAATTGTATTCTTTGATGACTACACACATGGTGCTTGGATCACTCCACTGAAATCCCAAGATGCAGCCCTCACTGCCATTATGCACTTCTTTGCCATGGTACAGAACCAACACTCAGCTTCCATCACAAAATGGAAATCTGATGCAGGAGGAGAATATACCTCCAAAGCTTTTTACTCATTTATAAATGACAAAGGTGTTCAAATAATCAGATCAGCACCACACACTCCTCAGCAGAATGGCAAAGCTGAAAGACTGATCAGAACTCTAAATGACAAGGCACAAGCAATGAGATTACATGCTTGCCTATCATCTTCCTGGTGGGAATTTGCCCTATCACATGCACAGTTCCTATACAATAGGACACCCATCCAAAGATTAGGATGGAAGACTCCATATGAATTACTACATGAAAAGCAGCCAGATCTATCACAAATAAGAATCTTTGGCTGTGGAGCTTATGCCCACTTACCTTCAGACATCAGACCTGGAAAGTTATCTCCCAAATCACAACTGATGATTTACCTTGGGAATGCAGGGGAAAATGAACGAAATTATTTACTCATGACTCCTAAGAATATACTGCACCATAGTGCCCATGCTATCTTTGATGAGACTTTGTTCCCAATGTGCAATTAAAGCAATCCTCATAAGTCTGTACCTAAAGCCAATGATGACACTATGTCTCAAGAACATAACATTGATGATGATGATGATGATAATCAACCATCTCATAGGCATAACAGACATGAAAGAAACTCTCTACAGGAGAAAGATGCCCTTAGAGTGCCTACACCACCTCCAAGGACACCACCTCCACCTCCACAACCTACATCACCACCACCCCCCTCTAAAGCTCCTCTCAGAAGATCTGAATGAAATAGGAGAGTCCCTAACAGACCTGGGAATGTATATGGTGAATCAAGGCATCCTGTGGATCAAGTAAAAGATGTGGAGAAATTGTCCACTTGGAAAGATCTTACCAGACCCCCCTCACCAGAAGTGAATAATAGAATTCCTGGCGCCATGCCACCCTCTCCATCTCCCTCAGAGGATGAAATTGAGAGCATGACTAAGGAAGGGGAAGTTGCATTGATTAATTATCTTTGCACAAAAGCTGTTCCAATGGACATAAAACAAACTCTCAACTATAGAGAATGGTCCTTTATGGACATTTCAAATTTACCCTCAGCAGATTAGGCTGAATGGAGAAAAACATGCCTAACAAAGTACTCAGACTAAAATGTGCACTATATGGTCTGAAGCAAGCTGGATTGGCATGGTGGACAACTCTAAACGAGTCCATGGAACTACTAGGCTTTAAAAGGCTGAAATCAGATGCCTGCCTATTTATCTATAAGAAACAAGATCAACTTGTACTTGCCATCATATATGTTGATGATGCAATATTTGCTGGGCCCAATAAGTAAACAGTTGATAGATTAAAACTCTCCCTTATGAAAAAATGAGAATGTAGAGATCTCAGAAAACCAAAAGAATTCCTCTGAATGAAAATAAAGAGAGAAGGATCAACAATAAAGATCGATCAAACAGAATACCTCTCTAAGGTGCTTGAATGCTGTAACCTGCATAATGCCAACCCAGCTCACACATCATTATTCCAGGGTTATTACCCAGAGAGGAACACAGCCCCTGTCAAACAAGGATTATGGATGCATTTCCAGACAGGTATAGGCTCTCTCATATATTTAATAATTGGCACTAGACCAGACATATCATATGTAGTTACACAACTGGCTAGACAATCTGCCAACCAAAGGACAAAAGATTACACCCTAAATTATCAAGGGGAGTCAGGCAATGGCATAATGGCCTGCACAGACTCAGATTGGGCATCAGACCCAACTACTCATCACTCACAAACAGGATTCTTCCTTAAATTGGCAAATGGAACATTCCTCTGGAACTCACACCTCCAGACAAAGACTGCACTGTCTTCAACTGAAGCAGAATACATAGTGATAAGCAATTGCTCTCAACAATGTGTGTGGATCAAACAGATGTTTGAAGAGCTTGGATATCCTCTCAAACCAATTCCAATCTGTGGTGACAATCAAGGATCTATATTCATGGCCAACAATCCTGTCACAGAAAAAGGATCAAAACATATAGCAATTCCATATCAGTTTATCAGAGATTGCATTAAAGATAATCAAGTCATGGTGTATTATATCAAAGGGACTGACAACCCTGCAGATATGTTTACAAAGAACCTCAAATATGTCAAATCTGAGCAACACCACTCCCAAATGGGATTGACATTTTATTAGATGTACATATACACTATATACTCACATTACTTAAGTGAAAGTCACCTCTCACAAAGCAAGGGGGAGTGTTGAATGAATCAAATGTACAAGTACACATATACAGTATACAGGTGGATTACATAAGATGTATATAAGCTCTGGTCTCAGGATAGACAACAGAGATGTTTCCTGTAGCGAACACTAGGGTGAAGCAATCAAGATACCCTAACAAGGGTGTAGCAAGAGAGGGATATGTGCAATGAAATGCACCAAGGACTAGGCAGCACGTTAGAGCAGCCAAGAACTCATAGATGATGTGACAACTTATAATGTCACCATTCCAAAGACAAGGGGTAGTTTAGGCACTTAGACAGCACCACTAGACAATGCCAAGAGTTAAAAGAACTAGACTGGGGAATCTAGTTCTCAAGTGACCTGTATATATACTATCGAGGATCACACACAGACCATGTAACTATGTCTACCCTAAAGTGACCATGTGTACGCCATGAGGCATAAGGCTATGTACCATGATGCAACAATGAGGTAAAGAAGCATTCCATGCGTGACCCATGAGGCGTGGTAATTAAATAAGAAGCAATAGAAGACAAGAAGCAGACCATGAGGATGCCATAAGGCGGTCTAGACTATGATGTCATAGATAAGAGATAAGAGTCTGGACCATGACGTCAATGTGACAATGTGAAGGATGAAAGAAGAGGTCCAGACTAGGGGCAGTGCCAATGATTAGTCAGCAAGGGGCGCTAAGGCCAGTGGTAGGCGCTAAACAATGCCTAGGTGTTATGGTGGGCGCTAACTATGAAAGTGTCAATATAAGGGCAAGAAATAAAGGTGTGCAAGTCGAGAAATAGGAGTTAGGGTTCCGGATCAGGGACCATAGGCTAGGGTTAGGGCAAAGTTAGGTTGCCTGAAAGTGAGATTGCAACATTTCCTTGCCCTCTAAACCCTCGCATCACCCAGCCTACAAAGCTATCAACCGAGTAAGTACAGCCTTTACCCTTATTCCTCTGTAGCCCCTGTCCAGGAATGCTCAACTAGCTCCCACTGCCTTCAACAACAGTGCTGTGCTAAGGCTATACTACATGTGTCTACAATAAGGCAAGGCTATGCTTACCATGATGATAAAGTGAGGCAAAGGCTATGCAGAATGGAAGAGAAGCATGCCTTGCTGATGCTGTGTATAAGTCTAGACTGTGATGTCATAGTGACATCATATTACATAATGTGGTGTGATAAAATAATAGAAAGTACTAAGTGCTTGTACTATATTTAGGGCACTCTGGACTTCAACAAAAATAAAAGAAACAAGATAGGTGCTATAGGCGCTATAGAGAAAAAGTAACTAGTGACGACCAGCATTTGCAACAACTGTCATTGGTAGCATTTGAAAGTCCAGTTAGGTTCGGTTTTTTTGCCTTTTTTGGCAAAACCGAACCGTAACCGGTTTTCAATTTCAAGGAAATGCAGCCATAACCGAACTGAACCATTGAAGGCTGGTTACAATTGGTTATAGTGCGGTTATAGTTGGTTACAGGTCGGTTACTTGAAAACCGGTCACCATGCTTCTTCAACATGTTGCATAGTACATAAGTTCTCAAAAATTTTGAGGCAGTTCATCCACCATCCTGCCAACCATGCCCACAGATAGGCAACTGCATGGATATGGGTAGGGGTATAGCCAACTGATACCCATACCCATACCCATACCCACAGTGTGGGTATATGGTGTGACGAGGTACCAAACCATGCTGGTTGCTTGCAGTGAGCCTATCAGCCTTATTACTTGTAGAGTATGATGCACTAGATGGCTATTGATTGCTACAGTAACTCCAAAAACCATTCCAATGTTTAACCCCAAACTGGGGCATGAACCGCCCTGCAATCACCTGTGGGAATCTCGCTTAGCTTTGGTAAAGACAAACATAGTACAAAGCATTAGCTACATCTCTGTCCCCAGGGTCATGTGATTTGGCTCAGAGGCTCCAGAGATATATCCATTCTAAACCAGCAATACCATTGGAACAGTTTTCGGACTTTCATTAACACCTATAGAATCTCAACTATAAACAGGTTTGTTGCCTATTATTTGATGCTATAAATAGAGACATACATGTAAACACTGTGTCTGAGTTGAAAACCATTCCCACACCTCTTTATCCTTTACCACTACCATCATGTGATCACTGTCTACCACTCAGTGTTGCAGATGCTAGTCATCACTTCTTTTTTTACTTTAGCACCATATGCGCTTATTCATTTCATTCTTTTTTTCATTGAAGTCCAGAGCGCCCAAATGTACACAAGCGCTCAGTCCTTGGTTTCTTATCTTATCTTATCACACCGCATTACATAAGTGGTCTAGACTTACATGCATTTGGCACAAGGCATGCTTCTCTTCCATTCCACATAGCCTTGCCTCATTGTATACACATGTAGTTTAGGATAGGTCAGACACAGCTTGGTCTGTGTGCATGTACCAGTAGTATAAATACTTGAATACAGCAATGGAACAAGCCAGTCTTGTTCTTGTTGGATTCCCTTTGCCAACACCTTTTCCACTTAGTTGAGTTTGAGTGCAGCACCTAGACTTTCGTCAAAGGTTGCCTTTATTAAAACAAGACTCCATTTTCTACCTGCTGTGTACACTCGGACCCCAGAGTTAAGGGGAACCCCTCACACTACCAGAGGTTAACTGGAATCCCTTGACCAGGTTACCGTCACTGAAAAGCAACCAGTTCCCCACTGCTGCATATATGCTCGTTCGGTGTGATCTGATTGGTGGTATCAATTTATTGGTACAGATTCCCAGTCAGTGTAAATAAGAATAAAGTTGCTGGGACCATTAGGACCTGTGATAGTGCACTACACGCGAATTGGCAGGACGAGAGGCTGTCACGGAACTTAGACCCAATATCAAGCTAAGTGGAATTACAAGCTTCTTCCATAAGACTCACAGCCTTACAGAGCTAAATCTGTGCCATAGCCAGGCATACCCGGTTCCTTTGACTCGTGCCAATAAGCATGCGGTGCTTGTGACACTGCTAGTATAGATTTTTTTTTTAGGAATACCTCATTGGTGGTTGGTCTCTTCATGAGTATCACCAAATTAATTAGGAAAAACTGGATTTCCAAGGAGATATTGTAGAGTTCATGTGTAGTAACTTCAGCACCGAACCCGAATACATTTTACCAAAAACTACTTGGTTACCAGTAGAAATCGAAGAACCTGTCAGATTACACAATCTTCAAGATCTAGACAGTTGGCCTTATTGGCTCTGAAACACATTTAGGAAATCCCTGATCGGACAAGGACCCCTGGTCACTGAAACACACGAAAGACATGGTTACAAAGCAGTAGTCAAATTTATCATTGAACACCCCTCACAACCCCCCCAAGAAATAGTCGATCTCAATGGCAACTCTGGAAGAACTGCTGCAGTTATTTCAGCAGCTAAACAACAAACTAAACGATGTCATGGTGGAGAATTGGTCACTGAAGGACCGGCTCGAAAGAGCCAAAGACTGTGCCGACACCGCGAAGACCCAAGCCAAGGAGGCTTTCCAGGATGTCGCTAAAGGAACCATTTCGACCACGGTTAATAAAAAGGTCACCATCGTTCCTGACCCAGGCAACTTTAATGGAGCCTATAGCCGGTTCGAGGAATGGTGGACAAAGATGGAGGTTTACCTCAAAATGAATAAGGAAGCATACCCCGGAAATGAGCACTGGACTTACGCAGTATTAGTCAGAATAGGCTCAATAAAGGAGAAAGATGAGAATGGAGCAGAAGCCTGGGCTCGTAATGAGCTAAAGAAAACAAAAAGTGAGGGCTATGAATGGCCCACCATTGGCGAGATCAAAGCACATCTTCGACAATGTTTCACCATGGGAAATGAGAAGGACTTGGCCGTGCGAAGGCTAATGTCCATGAAACAAGGGTACAAGGAACGTACCCAAACTTTTCTCATCAGGTGGATTGCAAATTACGATCAAGCTATGTGTGGAGACACTATGGGGATTGCACTCCTTGAGCAACAAGTAAAGGCTGAAGTAATGAAGCCTATTTTCCTCAACAAAGCCAGGCAGAAAACAGTGCCTGCATATATCACCGTCATTCAGCAATATGCTGAGTCGATCGAGTCCTTTGAGACTCAAATGAAAGCTCCCACCCCTTGGAGCTCCAAAAGGGAAAGGGACTCAGACGCTATGGACATAGATGGCATCTCTACTGACTCCAGCAAAGGCCCTGCTGGATCTTACAACTGTGGAAGGAAGGGTCATCAAGTACGGGAATGTCGTTCCCCGAAAAAGAATCAATGTGACAAATGCAAGTTTGTCAATGGCAGGCACCATGCCAAGTGTGCCAAACGAATCAATGCCATGGAGACAACCGTAGAAACAAACAAAGGAAAAGAGAAAGAAGAAGATCTTGATGCTCAGATAGCTCAGATCGTAAAGGCTACAATGGACCAGGGAAAAGAGTAAAGGTAAATTCACTGGGCAGTAGTTTACCTGAAAATACAAAAAGTAGTAGGTTAGGAGTAGATAGTTCCTTCACTTCCAATTTGAGAGCTCGACACCCAGATAGTGCTAGCTCATTTCATTCTTCCGTTTCTCTTTCTGATTTTGTAGTAGTAGATGAAACACCAGAAATATGTAGTATCACGATAGAAGAAAAAGAAAAAAAATAAAGAACCCTTATATGATATGCGTCAGCGAGCTAGGATGGCTGTAGATAGTTCTTATGTACCAGATCACTTTATAGATTGGAATACATTAGAAGATTTGCAAAGTGATAGCCCATCCAAATCATTAACCAACACAGCATTCTCAGAAGAGGGTGACCACCGGGAAGTGGTGCTTAATTCCATGTGTACCAAGGAAAGCGAGGATTCTGGCCCAGAGAATCACCGAATCAGGACTATCAACCCTGACAAGAAACTCGCATTAACAATAGAAATAAAACAAAAGGACAAAAAGAGAGAAGTGTTCACCCTCTTGGACAGTGGAGCCAATGGCATGTTCATGGACCTGAAATGGGCCAATAGAAACAACATCCAGCTCAGCAGAAAGAGCTGAGAAATTCTTGTCTATAATGTAGATGGATCGAAAAATGCTACAGGCAGTATTTGTTATGAAGCAGATGTCACTATTAGATACAAAGACCACATGGAAAGGATGGTGGTAGATGTGACGAATCTCAGAAAGAATCAAATGATTCTAGGACACAACTGGTTGGTCCATCACAACCCCATGATCAATTGGAAAAGCGGCAAAGTTCAATTGAACCGATGCTCCAAAGAGTGTTGAGTACTACAGGCACATTGGAACAACGAGTCAGAAGACGGATATCTTATCCAGAAAATCATGAAACCAGATGAGATAGATCTGGCAGAAAAACCCTTAGAGCCCGAAGAGGCTTTTAAGCTGGTACCTGAATGGTGCCATGATTATCTTGACGTCTTCTCAAAGCAGGCTAGCGAAAGAATGCCCAAGCATAAACCCTGGGACCACACTATAGATCTAAAACCTGATTTCGTACCAAAAAAGGGTAGGATCATTCCCACCTCTGTTCAGGAACAAGAGGAGGTCTCAGCATTTGTGGATGAACAATTGAACAAAGGATATATTTGTCCTTCGAAGTCCCCACAAACTTCGCCAGTGTTGTTTATCCCTAAGAAAGATGGAAAGAAGAGGATGGTGATGGACTATCGTTACCTTAACGAGGGAACTGTGAAAAACAATTACCCCTTGCCTTTAATTTCCCAGCTTATAGATAAGCTAAAAGGGGCTAAATTATTTACGAAGATGGATCTGCGATGGGGTTACAATAATGTCCAGATCAAGGAGGGTGATGAGTGGAAAGGAGCATTCATCTGCCATAAGGTGCATTCAAACCATTAGTAATGTTCTTCGGGCAGTGCAATTCGTCAGCCACGTTTCAACAGATGATGAATGAGATCTTCGCCGACATGCCTGATGTTGTTATCGTATACATCAATGATCTCATGATTTTTACCAAATCTGGAGACGTATGGGAACACAGAAAAATAGTTCAGGAAGTGCTGGCACATCTATGAAAACATGATTTATTCGTGAAGCCAGAAAAGTGCTTCTTTGAACAAACATCTGTAGAGATGTTAGGGATGTTTGTATCAACCCAAGGGATATCGATGGACATGAAGAAAGTCCAGGGTGTTACAGAGTGGCAGCCCCTAGTCAATGTGAAAGGAGTAAGAAGTTTTCTCGGGCTGGCCAACTGCTACTGAAGATTTATTAAAGAATACAGTTCGATGGCAGCACCACTGCATGAACTAACTAAAAAGGATCAACCCTGGACTTGTGGAAAAAGTCAACAGGACACTTTTGACCAGATCAAAAGCACTTTCATTTTGGCACTGGTACTGGCATACTCGGATGACAAATTGGAGTATCGCATGGAATGTGATGCTTCCAATTTTGCTGTAGGCAGTGTATTATCTACCTTGAAGGATGGGAAATGGCACCCCATTGCATTCATGTCACATAAAATGACCTCTGAACAATGCAACTATCCCATTGCGGATAAAGAGATGCTAGCCATCATTACGTTTTTGGAGTCCTGGAGACACTACCTGGAAGGTGCTAGACACCAGTTTGAGATCTGGACGGATCATAAAAACCTCCAGTATTTCATGAAATCCCAGGATCTCTTGCATAGACAAGTGAGATGGGCATTATACTTGTCCAGATTCGATTACCGGTTAATCAACAAACCCGGTACCTTGATGGAAAAGGCAGATGCGCTCTCTAGAAGAGCTGAACTAGCTATCGACATAGAGTATGATAATCAAAACATGATCATGATTCCACCACAAAGGATCAATAGGGTAGATACACTGAGGAGTACGAAGAGAACTTCGGAAACTTTAGAAGTCCCCTTATTTGACAAAATTAAAGAAGCACACTTGGGTGTGGATAAACCCGATGGATCTCTCCTCCATAATGGATTGTGGCATTACGCCAACAAAGTATGGGTTCCACAGTCACTATGGACCCAAGTTATCACACAATTCCACGACCATCTCTTAGCCCATCACAAAGGTGTGGAAAAGACCTCGGAGCTGATCAAGCATTCATACAATTGGCCCAATTTGAGGAATGATGTCACTGAATACATACATCACTGTGATCTGTGTGCTCGCATGAAGCCGAGTAACACTATGCCTAGCGGAAAAGGAATGCCGTTAGAAGTTCCAGCTGGACCCTGGAAAGAAGTTAGTGTAGATTTTGTCACAGGATTACCCAAAAGCAATGGGTTTGACACTATCTTAGTCATGGTGGACCACTTCTCAAAAGAAGCAATGTTTATCCCTACAACCAAAGAGATAATGGCCTTGGAAACAGCCCGGTTGTATGTGAATTACATCTGGAAACACCATGGACTTCCTGATTCAATTGTATCGGATCAAGGACCACAGTTCGCCTCCCTAGTCATTGTTATGATTCGTTGTTTCTTTTTCTTTTCATTTGCTTGTTCTCACTACAGACTACCACATCTTTGCATTCGAACCACGCCTAGACTTTTCTTTTCTTCTATGATGACATAATACCCTTAACCCACCTACCTTAGTCATCATTTCCCTCATGACTCATCAATGCTGCGCATTACTCATCTGCAGTATTCTGACTCATCTTCACACTGCAGATTACTCATCTTCCTTCCACCATGTTCTATGGTGTTCCATCTGATTAGTCATCTTCATTTCCCTATACCTATATAAACCCCTCCATACCGTCCGTGTTCCCTAAGCTAGATCTCCTCTGTACTACCTTGTACCATGTTAAACTCTTGCCAATCTAGCCCATTTCCATGCCACCCTTTGTGTGGATCCCTCTGCGAGTCTTCATCCCACTCTTGATTGGATGCTTGACTAGTAACTCTCCACTTGATTGAGTTACAGTCGCTGCTACAATCGATAGCTCGACATCAGCAGTCGCCACCTCAAAGCGACACCCTTCATCCTTCGTCCATCATCAAGACACTTGATCTCCTTGATATCCGTGTCTGTGGCTATCTCTCTTCAGTAGCATCCTTGACCTCGTCCTAACAGAGGCTATGCTCGTTCCTACCCAGACCAAGCATAACAAAAGATCTAGCTTCTTCTTACAGTCACCATCATTGTGAACTGCCACCATTTCTCGACCACCTCGTAACCCTGATCCCCGTCGCTTGAGGCGACAACCCTCTGCTCCGTACCCCGTCGAAACCTTGCCAGAACCCTCTGTCCACTCTAGCCTCAAAGAAGACACTTCGGAGCCCGACGTCCTCATCTCTTCTCCTGAAGATGAGGATCAAATGCTGTCCTTGTCCCTCCACTTACGAACCGCTCTTTCCCTACCCCCCAACTCCACTCCTCCTAGCCCCACTTCAATCCAACCACCGCCCCCCATGTTCAAACCCACTGAACTCCGCATCGCATCCCCCGAACATTTTGATGGCTCTTATACCAAGGCCATGCCCTGGCTCTCCTTGGTTACCTTCTATCTGGAGGTTAACAAAGAAGTATATAACACCGATGCAAAGAAAGTCACCTTCGCCCTCTCCTTCATGACCAAGGGGTCCGCCTCTACCTGGGCCCAAACCTACCGCCAGAACTCCATCAATGATGATGGAGACGTCACCATCGGAACCTTTAAAGAGTTTCTAAAGCTCTTCCGAGCTGCCTTCAAACACCATGACACCGTTAACAACGCCATTGCTTGGCTGTCCACCAAACGGATGGTCCAGAAGAAGAAGGGAGGACCCTTCGAACCTTCACTCACCGAATACATCGCCTCGTTCCGCAACAATGTTGCACAAGCCCAAATCATTGACCCCAACGTCCTGATCTCCTACTTCAGAGCCGGAATCCCACCTGCTCTCACTTGCCGAATTTACTCTATGGACACAGTACCTACCACCATTGACAATTGGTACAAACGGGCCACTCAATACCAGTCCCAATGGGATACCGCCAACCTTGTAATTTCCCACTTGCACAACCCCCTCCGAAACATCACTTCATTCCAGCAGTCTTCCTCCTCCACGCCCGCTCGTTGTTACGCTTGACCCGGGTAGGGGCGAGCGTAGCCTTTGTGAGACGAAGTTAGACGAAGGTCGAAAGATACCGCGTAGTGGTAGCGGTCGCAGAAGTTGTTCTATCGATTGTAGAGACGACTGTGGCACAATCTAGTGAAGTGTCACAAGTCTAGCGTCCAGTCAAGTGTAGGACGAAGACACGCAGAGAGTTCACCCAACGAAGGGAAGGATCAAAGGTGGCTAGATTGATGAGGGTAGAGAGGTACAAAGGAGATCTAGCTTAGGGAATATAGACAGTATGGACGGGTTTATATAGTACATGGGAAATGAGAATGACTAAGTTGATGGAACACCATGGAACATGGTGGAATGGAATGAGTAATCCGCAGTAATGAAGATGAGTCAGAAATGCTGCGGATTAGTAATGGTTACAGGTAAGCATGAGTCATCGTGACTGTGGATGCATCAGCGTGAGTCATGATGAAACAAGAATGAGTCATGAAGGAAGTGATGACTAAGTAGAGGGTTAAGGGTATTATGTCATCACAGAAGAAAAGAAATGGTCTAGGCGTGGTTTGAACGCAGAGACTTGTAGTCCGTAGTGAAAACAAGCGGAAAAGAAAATGAAAACAAGCGTATCGTAACACTCGTGATCTGAACACCATGAATGTCGATGCCATCAAAGTCGGGAAACTTACCCCTGAAGAGTGCAAACGATGCATCAAGAAGAATCTCTGCTTCCGCTGCCACAAACCAGGGCATTCCTCACCCACTTGCCCCAACTTCGCATTGTCCACTCCACCTAAGAAGAAAGTGCAGCGCATCGAAGAAGAACTTCCAAAGCTGGAAGAGATAGAAAGCAACAATGAAGATACTGTCGGGAGGGTTCATTTCTCTCGCGTCAAAAAGGATTTTTGAATTGGAGACCTCATTTGATGCAAGGATCTCCTAGTGCTACATGTGCCCCTGTAATTGTATCTTAGTCTGCTAAATCCATGCGCATTCCTCTGCAGCTGATCATACCCTCGCACACTATGAAAGTCGTCGATATCCATGCCCTCGTTGACAGTGGTGCAGACATCTCCTGCATCAACTGGCAGTTCGTACGAAAGCACCGTCTACCCACCGAAAAACTTGAAACCCCCATCATGGTCAAAAATGTCGACCAGTCCGCAAACAAATACAGAGAAATCTGCTATACGTGTACCCTCTATGCCAATGTCGAAGGAGTCTCACAAAAAATTCTCTTCTATGTCATGTCCTGTGGCAAGAAAAACCTCATCCTTGGTCTCCCTGGCTTCGAGTCACCAACCCAGTCATCAACTGGAAAGCACAAACTCTTACTATCGATGAATCCTGTAACCAATCAATGGACTTGTATTCAACCTATGTGGCTGACTCCCATTGCCATAACTCCTGTTTCTCTCCCCCAACACCCACTCCGTTTAAACCCCCTCGTCATACATCCATCAAACCAGTTACTCAGGACTGCTTACATGAATATCTCGACTTCAATGATCCAAAAACCTATCTTCTTAGAGCCAAGGAAAATCGAACCATCAACTGTGTAATACGCGGTGTCTGTTGCTTTGCCCCCCTTGGATCACCTCTTTGTAGGAAAATCACCTCATCCACAGAACTCGCCGCTGCCACCGAAAAGGCAAAACCACCCCCAGTTCTTCCTGAAGAGTATTCCGCCTATGCCTCGGTCTTCTCAGAAGATGCCACTGACCATATTCCTCTGTCCCGTCCCTATGACCACGAAATCAACCTCAACGAATTCT
The DNA here is from genome assembly GCA_038090415.1 of Rossbeevera mucosa. Lineage (NCBI taxonomy): Eukaryota > Fungi > Basidiomycota > Agaricomycetes > Boletales > Boletaceae > Rossbeevera > Rossbeevera mucosa. The sequence goes on from JBBPMR010000160.1 coordinate 21,538, forward strand.
TCATTCTCAAAATTGGGAAACTTTACCCCTTGTCCCCCAAAGAGTGAAAGGCTACTGACAACTTCCTAGAGGAAAATCTTCGCTCCAGAAAGATTTGTCCCTCAAATTTGCCTCAGGCCTCCCCTTTCTTCTTCATGAAAAAGAAGTATGGCAAACTTCGCCCCTGCCAAGACTACCACTATGTTAACAAACACACCATTCATAATGCATATCCTCTACCCCTCATCTCCGACCTCGTTGATAAACTCAAAGATGCCAAGGTCTTCACCAAGTTTGACGTCCGTTGGGGTTATAACAACGTCCGCATCAAGGACAACCACCAATGGAAGGCTGCCTTTATTACCCACAAGGGCCTTTATGAGCCAACCGTCATGTTTTTCGGACTCTGCAACTCTCCCACCACATTCCAATGATTCATGAACGACTCCTTCCGGGACATGATCACTGAGGGATGGCTCATCATTTATATGGATGACCTCCTCATATTCTCACCCGATGATACCACCCAAATGGACCATACCAAACGCGTCCTTCAACGGATGCACAAGCTTGACCTTCGCCTCCGCCTCTCCAAGTGCAACTTTGCTACCAAAGAAGTTGAATATCTCGGCATGATTGTCCAACCGGGACAGATTGCCATGGATCCCGTTAAGCTCAATGGGATCGCCTCCTGGCCTACACCCACCAAGGTCAAGGAAGTACACTCATTCCTTGGTTTTGCCAATTTCTATCGCCGGTTTATACCGGACTACTCCACCATCGCTTGCCCCCTCTTGGACCTTACCAAGAAGAATCTCACCTGGCTCTGGACCCCTGCTTATGAACAGTCGTTCCAGTCTTTAAAGCGACTCTTCCTCTCCAAACCTGTCCTTTGACTCCCAGATCTTTCCGCTCCCTTTGCCATCGCCACCAATGCTTCCAAATACGCTACTGGAGCTATTCTCCTCCAAACCGACACAAATGGTGACTGGCACCCTTGTTCCTACCTGTCCCAGACCTTCTCCGCTGCTGAACGGAATTATGATATCTACGATCGAGAACTCCTTGCCATCATTCGTGCTGTCAAAACATGGCAACACTACCTCTATGGTTCCCCTTTCCCAGTGCAGGTCTTCACTGACCATAAGAATCTCATGTACTTCCACCAAGCTCAACATCTGAACCGCCGGCAGGCTTGTTGGCTTGTTGACCTCTCCGACTTCGATCTCAAGATCATTCATGTCGCCAAAAAACTTCTTGCTGGTCCTGACACCCTCTCCCGCCGCTCCGACCTCTGCCCTGATGTTCCAGACAATGACAACACAGTCCTCCTCCCAGATTCCCTCTTCATCAATCTTATCGACACTACACTGAACACCCATATCTCATCAGCTTCCAAGGACGATCCCCTCGTTTTGCAGGCTCTTCAAGCCTTGAATGGCAATATCCCACCTGCATTTCGGTCTCGTCTTGCTGATTGGCAGTACCACGCTGGTGTCCTTACCTACAGAGACCGTGTCTACGTTCCCCCTGATGATTCCCTCCGCTGCTCCATCCTTACGCGTTGTCATGACCATCTCTCTGCTGGTCACCCAGGATATTTGAAAACTCACCAACTTGTCGCTGCTGAATTCTGGTGGCCGGGCCTCGCTCAGTACGTATGAAAATACGTCGAAGGTTGTGCCCTCTGCCAGCAATGCAAGGCAAATACCCATCCCACTGTTCCCCCTCTTACTCTGATCAAATCCTCCTGCTCTCGGCCGTTCCAGCAGATCTCCTGTGACCTCATCACGGACCTACCCTCATCTTCTGGCTTTGACTCTCTCCTGGTTGTGGTAGACCATGGACTTAGTAAGGGGGTGATTCTTTGCCCCACCAAGAAAACCATCACCACCGAGGGGATAGCTGCCCTTTTCTTCCATAAAGTATACACTTGCTTCGGACTCTATGACAAAATCATCTCAGATTGTGGACCACAATTCGCCTCTGCATTTGCTCGAGAACTTGGGCGGCTCCTAAACTATGACCTTTCGTTATCCACTGCTTATCACCCCCAGTCTGACGGCGAAACGGAACGTGTCAACCAAGAAGTGGAAACGTACCTTCGGATCTTTTGCGGAAGTAATCCCACCTCATGGTCTGATCTAATTTCTCACACAGAATTTGCACATAATCACTGCCCTCACTCTGTCACTAACAAATCCCCCTTCTCTCTGATCCTTGGCTTTGAACCCCACACCTTACCCCCCATCACTCCTGATACCAACATCCCTGCTGTCGAAACACGTCTCAGAGATCTGGCCGCTGCCTGCGACGAAGCCCTTGCCTCCCATGAGCTGGCTAGACAAGTCATGGCATCTCGATCCAACTGCCGCTTCGTCCCCTTTGCCCTGGGAGATAAGGTCTGGCTCGAAGCCAGGAACCTCCGATGCACTATGACTCATACAAAATTTGCCCCTAAACGTGAAGGACCTTTTACCATCACTAAAGTCCTATCGCCGATCACCTACAAACTACGCCTCCCCAAAATGTGGAAGATCCACGACATGTTCCATGCTTCGCTTCTCACCCCTTATCACGAGAATTCCGTCCATGGGAAAAACCTCCCTGCACCACCCTCAGAACTTGTAGAAGGAGAAGAAGAATACGAAATAGAACGGATCTTATGCCACCGCAGAACCCCGTCCCGCCGCATGTTCCTGATCCGATGGAAAGGGTACTCAGCTGAAGAAGACTCATGGATTGCTGAAGTGGAGTTGCGGCACACCAAATCCCTTCTCTTTGACTATAAAAACCTCCATCCCCTTGCCTTTCCTCTTTCTTCTTCACCTCCACCTACCACTACCAGAAAATCACAACATCGCTCTTAACTCTCTTGAAACTCATTATTTACTATGGCCATCAAATTTACTTCCTTCACTCCATCCTCTGTCTCATCGCCCAGCTCCTCTTCCTTGAATCATGAAAGCGCTAGAAGCACATTGGAAAAGACACGAGAGAGGATCAGGAAACAAATAGATCTTCATCGTTCAGAAGCACCCCTCTATAAGATAGGTGATCAAGTGTGGCTGTCTTCTGAACACCTCTTGATGTGCCTGTCTAGAACTTGCCCCAAGTTGAATGATCGATGGATCAGGCCTTATGGAATAATGGCCATTAAAAATCAAAACACTGTAACCTTGGCATTGCCAGCAGGCAGCCATGCATACAACATGGTAAATGTTTCAAGGGTAAAACCCTATTTAGAACCTCTTGCAGGTCAACCTATCATACGCCCAGGTCCAGTGGTGGTTGACGATGAGGGTACCACAGAGTTTGAAGTAGATTTTATCGTAGATCAATGAATGTTATGACCCTCATTTTTGACCTAAGTCTTAAGCGCTCGAGTTATCTTATCTAGGTGCGCGTCTATCTTATCTTATCTTATTGGATTAGATTAGCGCTTGCAGTCATCTTATCAAGTCACATGATCGAGGCCTAGGCCTGTGACATCATTTATGACATTATAGTCTAGACAAACACATGGTCAACGCATGGCACACAGCCCTGCCTCATTGTTCACATGTGTGCACTGGTTTGCCTCATGTATGCCTCATGAATCACATAACCTGTGCTCCTCATTGCAATCTCATGTTCCATTTAACCTTATGTAGTTATAGTACTCTCACGATATGTCATACATTACAAACCACGCTTCCACACTTACTCTAATGTAGCCTCATGTAGAATATGTGTACCATAGTATATATTGAATGGAGCACCAGCCAGACTCCTCAGTCTGTTCTGGTTGATTCCTGACTAAACAGTTCCCCTCCTCTTAAGTTTGTTTCGATTGCAGGTGACTTAGTGCAATTCCTGTATAGGTTTTGTCATTGCCAACAAAAGAACAGACTCTTTCTTCACTACCTCACCCAACACTGGTACACGTGTCACAACCTTCAAAACTATCAAGGCTCTAATCATGCCATCCCCTTGTTTTATCATTTATTGCTGTGATTATACTCGGATCCCAGAGTTAAGGGAGACCACTCATATCGAGTATAAGAGAACCCTTGAGCAGGTTACCCTCTGTGGAAAGCAACCACATCCCCACTGCTGCATATATGCTGGTCCAGCATCATTCTAGTTCGCATTGTCAGGGTAGATCCCATTCGAGGGAACCCTTCTGACCGCTAGAAAATAAGGATCAATCCCTTGGCACAAAGTGGGTCAGTGCAGCGGAGTCGATACTGTGCAAACGACAGAATAGCGAGCTTCTTCTGTAAGACTCATAGCCTTACAGAGCTAAATCTGTGCTGTAGCCAGGCATCCCTGGTTCCTCAACTCTCTCCATTTAGTATAGTTTTTCTTTCTCCCCTCTAGGTATCTTGGTTGTTGGTCTCTTCGTGAGTATCAACCAAGATAGACTGCAGCTGTTCTCTTTGTGAGTTATCACTCAGTCACAATAGCTACCGTGAACTTCTCGCCCAATTACGGTTATACTGTAAACTTCGCTTGTCTTATCTCGCCTACTTCCAAAATTAAAAGGGAATCTATTACCCCTGAATTGCAATACCCTCCTTTTCCCGCTGAAGGACATCCTGACTATGATCCAAACGATCACGGTTGTCCAGAAATAGAAAGACAACACCCCTACTTCACCCCTGACCCCGAATTTACGAAACATGTTGAACAACAATCTCACGACACTGCTGCAGACCCTCCAGCAGCAAATCTCCGATCAAAATGTGGTCATAAACACATTGAATACCATGGCCAGGCAGGCCGAAATACAAGCAATCGCTGCCGAAAACATGGCAGCCACAGTGCAAAGCGGCTAAGAAAACACTGAAATAAAAGTGTCTAAAAAAATCACTATTGTGCCTGAACCTGAAATATATGATGGAACTTACAATCGATTCGAAGAATGGGCAACCAAGATGGAGGTATTCATCGAGATGAATTCAGAAGCATACCTATTGGAAAAAGACAAATGCTTGGCAACTCTGTCAAGAATAGGTTCCACTAAGGAACAAGACAAAAATGGCGTGGGCAACTGGGCTCGTAACCAAATGAACAAGTATCAACAAATTGGATATCCTGACTTTATGGAGTTGATGGAGCTCCTACGAAAACAATTCTCAATTGGGAATCACAAAGACATTGCTTTGAGGAAACTCATGGCTATGAAACAAGGAGCATCCGAAAGGACGCAGGTCTTCCTGACCAAATTGATGGCTTTATTCGATGAAGCCCAATGCAGAGAATTTATGGGCACCGCATTACTTGAACAAAATGCCCGACAAGACATTGTCTGTTAAGTTTTTATTGATGGAAAAAGGCAAAAGAAGGTGGCAGAGTATGTAACAGTACTCCAAAACTACGCGGAGGCAATCAAAGCCTTCAAATATCGAAAGGGTCCCCACAAAGACCCGAATGCTATGGACATTGATACAGTCCACCATTCATGGGAGGAGCCTTCCGATTTTGGAGGAGGATCCAAATATTTTGCAGCCGCTGCAGCCCAAGTCAAAAAGGTCCAAGCCACAGGGACCCTATCTTGTTACAATTGTGGAAAGGATGGCCACATGGCCAAAAATTGCAAGGCACCCTCGACTCGTTGTGGGGAGTGCAGTTTCTTGCATGGGGGACACCGTAAAATGTGTTCCAAATTCACACAAAAAAGAGTCCGTGCAACCTCGGCAGAGCAACCTGCCTCATCAAGTGCACAAGCAACTACCGATTTAAATGGTATGGACTTAGCGGCCCTTAAGGCCTATATATCAAAGATGGAAGCAGCGGGAAAAGTCTAAGGGAACTGCTATTGGGTAAGGGTCCCTCCCGACCGCAAGTAGATAGTTCCGGTTTCACTTCTGTAGATTCTCCGAGTGCTTGATGCCCAGATAGTGCTAGCACGTTTCATTTTGATTTCACTTGCAATTGTTTTAATTTCTTTTCTTCTCTTGATTCCGATGAAAAATTAGATAGTCATGTTCCTAGTTCCTCTTCTGTTTCTTCTTCTTCCTTGTCTGTACTATGTGGTAGCCTACCTACAGACAAAACCAAAACAGCGTCTTGTATTGATCATGGCCCCGGTAAAAGGGTACTTAATTCTGTTAATAAAGAAAAAAATAATTCTTCCTGTCATAACCTGAATGACAAGAGAGTGCGCTCGCTAAAGCCTCTCAGGGAGATAACCCTAAAAATAGAAATAATAGAAAACCATACAAAAAAATCTTGTCACACCTTGCTGGACAGTGGTGCCAATGGCATATTTATAGACACCGAATGGGCCAAGAGAAATAGAATTCCTCTAAAGCCCCTAGTGTTGCACTTGGCCTGGGTAGGAACAGGTGTAGCCTTGAGAAGAAGGTCTTGGGGTGAAGAGCAAGAACAAGGGAGTCTTGAGGGGCGAGGGATCAAGATGATCAAGAGACAAGGGGGGTCGAGGAGTGTTGAGGATCTCAGGGATCAAGATGACAAGGTTCTTCGAGGGTCGAGGGATCGAAGACAAGGGTCTGAAGGTGACAAAGACAACCTAAGAAGCTGGGTGAAAGCTCAGAGGTTGAAGCGTCCTTTCTAGTGCAGGATGAGGTCACCCAGAGGTTTCAAAGGACAAGGGATATATTCCAAGATGTATTTAGGGGAATACTCGAGGAGGTCAAGGTTAAAGATACAAGAGCAATATCCAATCGCTTATAAGTAAAAGAGAGAACAATAGAAAGGACCATGATTGGTCAGTAAAAGTGGTGCCATAGAATACTATGGAATATGGGAGAAGGTATAGGTAATCTGCAGCATGGAACAATAAGAAGCTATGGGTGACTAAGTGTACATGGAAGCGAAGGTAGAAGGGAATTGTGGATAACAGAGAAGAAAGGAGTAAGCGGATAGAAGAGATGATGACTAGGACAAGGAGGTAGCAGAGTGGAGAGTAGGTAGTAGTCATTATGGAATGAAAGGAGAGAGTCCAGGTAAGATGTGAGCGTAGTGACTCAGAGGAGCATAGTGAAGAATGGAAGAAAAGGGGAAAAGAAATAAGGGGTCCCAATGAATCGTAACATTACCACCTTAGTAGACGAAAAGTCACTGACATTTCTACATCCTGGGAGACCCAGTCATGTTGCTGATGGCTACGTCATCGTATTCGAAGGGTTCATCGTAATTCCTGCCCCAGGCTTCAATGTACTTTTCCCTCCATCTCTGGTTTCCTTTAGCGATGTGGTCCTCCCAACAGAAGTCTTCTTCAATTGGAGAAGGGGGACGAGAGGGAGCTTGATGGTAAGATGGTTGGGAGGAGGCGGCAGAAGAGGTGGCTTGAGAGCAACGAGGGTGGCGGCGAGGGTTGGGAGGAGGGATAGGAAGTGTTGGCAACAACCAAAACTATACAGTTAAGGCACTAGGTCACCACCAATAATACTAAGACAAGGAAAGGACTCTGCTTTAGGTCGGAAATCAACCAGAACAGACTAAGGAGTCTGGCTGGACTGGCATTGTATATATACTACTTTACATGCGGCGGCCATGAGGCGTACTTTAGGGCAGGTGCTCAGTAAGCAATGACATACCATGAGATAAACTACTATGTATGTACTAAGTGTTCACACGACAGTGGGAACGAGAGTCTAGAACTATGACATGAGGCTACCATGCGTTTAACATGCACTAACCATGAGGTATGATGTCATATTGGTCTAGACTCGAGTCACGTGACACGATAAGATATGATCGGGCGCTAAGATGTGAGATAAGATAGGCGCGCGCTTAGATAAGATAAGATAAGATAACGAGGGCGCTTAAAGCTAGGTGAAAGAACGAGGTTTGTAACAGTAGTGAAAACAATTGAGAGAAGAAAAGAAAAGAAAAAAAAAGAAAAGAAAAGAAAAGAAACAACGAATCGTAACATCTACCCTTCTTGGGTATGAAATCGGATTTCAGATCTACCGTGTGATCCCAAGTTTTCCATTCAGGGAGACGTTTGGATACTTTCTCTGAAAAGACATCTAGGTAATCTCTATAGCATTCTGGTACTAGTTTGAACGCTTCTTCCAATTTAGGATCCAGTAAAGTAAACTGGTCCATATATGTATTAGCTATGTACTGTTTTTCATGTTCTTTCATCCTGTTGCAATATGTTGCGTTCAATACTTTGCATGACATGAAGCAACAGTCCATGTGCACATGTCCTGAGATCCAATCGATAGAGGGATTGTGGTCCCTTAACCATGTGTATCCGAAAATCAATTGATTCCGGCTAAGATTGGTAACATCCGCGGTTATCTTTTCACAGTGTCCCTGATAGTCTATAATAAGTTTACATGTGTAGGCTATGCCACCAGCAGAATTAATAGTGCCATCCACGTTATATACTGGCACCATGTTTTCCAAAGGGGTGAGAGGAATGCGGCTTTTCTTAGCCCATTCTGTATTGATAAATATTCCATTTGCACCACTATCCAGTAGGGCATTGGTCAAGATATTTTTGTCTTTTTGTATTATGTTGATTTTTAGTATTATTTCCCTAAGTGGCTTGATGGTGCGCACTTTCCTCTCAGTTGGGTTCTGAAGAGAAATACTTTTTTCTTTTATAGCAGAATTAAGCATCACTTCCCAGTGACCATGCTCTTTCGAGTATGCTGCTTTGGTTATGTCATCAGATAGGCTACCACAACATGATGACGGAGAATAAGAAAAGGAAGTATCAGTATCAGTATCTATTATTACATGAGGTTCTAGTGCAGAGAAACTATTACTAACAGGTAAGGAAACAGAATTTGTACTAGCACTATCTAGGCGTCGAGTACGTAAAGAAACTGAGGTAAAAGAAATATCGTCCTTCATGGATAAGGGGGCCTTATCCAATGAGGTCCTCACTTGGCTTTTTCCGAAGTTGCTTCCATGTCATGGAAGTATGCCCTGGCAGCATCAATGTCCATCCCCTGAATAGCACTTTGCCAGTTGACAGCTGGCTGCTTAAAGGGGTTGTTTGATGATGTGGTTGTCTTCACAGCACGAGTCTTCTTTTCAAATTTGAAGCACTGTTTCCTGTGGCTCCTGTGCGAGAAACCACGTTCTTGGCATTGAGTAGATGCTGCCTTACAGTCACATGCTCTGTGACCCTCTTTGCCGCAATTGAAGCAGCCAATGGCATTGATATTATTATGAGACACTAAAGTCTCTTTGTGTTCTCCTCCTCCATACACCGAAGGTTGCTGATGCGCAGACTGTATCGCATCAATATCCATGGCATTAGAATCCCTTTGATGAGATCATCCTTGGTTGAAGCAAGTCTCAAAGGACTCGATCGTGTTAGCATACTTTTGGATGGTGCCAATGTATTCACCCAACGTTGCCAGCCTTTCATTCTGCATAAACATATGTCAAATGATATCCTGTCTTACTCCTTGTTCAAGAAATGTGATTCCCATTGTTGGGTCACATCCTGCTTGATTGTACAGCGCTAACCATTGTGTCAAGAAGACTTGGGTACACTCATTTTTGCCTTGTTTCTTGGCAAGGAGTCAGCAGATAGCTATATCTCTTTCATTGCCAATGCGAAAGCGATCTGAGAATGTTTTTCGAGCACTATACTCGAAGGGAAGGATGTGCCTGGGAGTCAGTATTTCTTTATTTTGTTTCTGGCCCAAGCACCAGCACCGTTTTTATCCTTGTTGCCTGATTCGACATCTATTTGAGACAACACTGCTAACATCCAGTTCTTCATGTTGGTGAAGAGCTCCCGATTTGCTTCTTGAAAGACCAGCATTTTGGTCCACCATTCATCAAATTTTTGATATGACCTGTCATACAGGCTGGGGTCAGGAATGATTTCCGCTCTTTTTCCTTTGTAAGCAGAGGGAACGTCTTGGGGGTGGCCTTGGTCCATTCGGTCGAGTACCTCTTGGGCACGAGCTTCTGCCTGGGCTGCTCTTTCTTTGGAGACCACAAGCGATGCTTGTAACCTCTCGAGCATTGATTGCATCAGCTCCATTTGGCACTCTAGGGTGCTCAATCTTGAACCCGAGGCTCAGATGGTCGGGGTGGGGGGCCATTGTGTGCTTGTCTTGCTTGTGAAAAGGTCGAACAGCACCGAAAGTCAAATTAAGTGTGATTAAGTAAGTGTACAAATTCCTAATGCAGCTAATGGGTCCCAGATCTGTAATGTGAAAGCGCAAGCCTATTTCATCTTTGAAAGCTTTAATAAGGTCCGGTGAGCTCCCAGTGATGGTATAGTCATCAACATGAGAAGCAAGAATGAGAATATGCTCAGCTATGCAAGTGACAAACACTCCCCAATCAGCCTCTATCCGACAAAATCCCAAGTTGAATAAGGTATCACATAGGCATTGGTACCATTTGAGAGCGCCTTGTTTAGAACCGTAGAGGGCAACGCATAGATGAGCAACTGAGTCATGGCCCTGCTTGTCAAAACCAAGGGGTAGTTCCATGAAAATGATTTCATCGTCGTTGAGCTTCCTGTTGAGAAAGGCACTATGGAAATCGAAGACATCGATATTCCAATCCTGGTGAGCGGCGATAGCGAGGATTAGCCAAAGTCAAGCAAGGCATGCGACTGGTGCATAGGTTTCATCGTAATCCACACCATACTGCTGTGTGAATCCCTGTGCCACCAAATGAGCCTTATACTTATCAATCTCACCAGCTGCGTTCTTCTTTATCTTAAACACCCACTTACAGCTGACAACGTTGGTACTCTTGCAGGGATGATCGACGACATTCCAGGTATGTGCTTTGTCCAAGCTATGCAGTTCGGCATTAATCGCTTCCTCCCATCATGGCCAGTCTGGATGTGTCTTCACTTCCTCAACAGTTACTGGCTCCAAACCCTCGAGTTCCGCACCTACCAAGGCAAAGGCATCCTCAGCATCCTCAAGATGCTGGTCCCAAACCATCAAGGCTTGTTCGGTAGGTTCTGGTACCTCCTGGATAGACCCTATAGGCTGAACACCAGAAGGAAATAAGGTGCTGCCAGTACCATCATGAGTACTGACACCACTACGCAACATTCGAAGATATGGCAATTTGGTCCACAAACAAGTAGACTTGTGGATGGATAGCATGCCTGGCAGGTTGACCTCAAAATTCAGTCCAAGGTGTTGTGGTGCAGAGGCTGAAGTGGAGCTGGTCGATGGCGATACAGGCACAGGTGAGTTATCTGATTCAAGGTGGACTGAAGCGGTCTTCTCATCACACTTGAAGGTCACATTCTGTTCGATGACTATAACGTTGCAGTCAGCAAAATAAACATAATGGGTGGAAGACTCAGCATCAAATCCAACCCAACGTCCTTCCTGAGCGCGGTCATCTGGCTTCGATCCAGTCCAATCAAGCATCTAGCATTTGGCTCCCCAGACTGGCAAGTTATGAAGATCCAGTTTCTTTTGGTAGAGCATTTCGTACGGTGTCTTCCCATCAAGTGCTTGAGTTGCTGACCTGTTCTTCACCCAGACCACGTGCAACAGCACTTCACTCCACAGTGTCTTGGGCAAGCTGCTGGCATGGAGTACTGTCCAGACACACTCAACAAGTGTCCTATTCAGTCGCTCTGCCACACCATTGTGTTCCAGGGTGTCATGAGTGGTGAGTTTTCGATCCATACCATGTCTCTGTAAATAACTAGAAAACTCTGTTGACAGGTACTCCCCACCACGATCAGAGCACAAATGTTTGATTTCCATGCCATGCTATGTCTTCAACCAGGATTCGAAATCCAGGTAAGCAGAGAATGTTTCTGATTTCACATGCAACAAATGAACGCGTGTATAGCAGGAGTGGTCGTTGGTAAACAAGCAGTAGTAAGAGCGTTTTCCAGGCATTTGGACTGGTGATGGGCCCCAGATGTCAGTATGTACCTTATCCCCAATGGCTGCAGAATGAGTTGGCTCATGAGTGGATCTGATAGGCTTTCGGACTGCCTTCTCATACTCGCAAGCATCACATTGGTCCATGGTACTCCAGATCGGGTCAAGATGAACACTGGTAACCATTCCTTTGGCCAACATGTCATGAATCATCGCAATGCCAATGTGAGATAGGCGAGCATGGAGATCCTCCAAGGTAAGTGTGGTAGTTCCTTGTGCAGCCCCTGCAGTGTCATAACTGTGCTGTGTTTTATAGATGCTATTAGACACGCCTACCTACTCTAGCAAGCACTGTGTGGCATCGAAAATCTGGCAGGTTCCACCATCAAAGACAGTGCAACAACTGGCTGGAGTGAGACAACTAATGGAGATGAGTGTCACCCACATACACAGAGCATAGAGGATGTCTTTCAGGGTAATGCACGATGTCGAGTTCCCATTGGGTAAGTGGATGGTAAGATTACCCTTCCCAATAGCGTCAAAAGTCTTATTATCCGCTTTCCGAATAGGCTTAGGTGGAATCACAATGAAGTTGATGAAACGGTCACACACAGGAGACAGATGCTGTGAGGCACTGCTATCATATAGCTTAGGAATGGTCGTCCCATCAGCAGCAAGAGAATGGTCGTCCCATCAGCAGCAAGAGCTTGGTCCACAGAATCAACAGAGGGAGATGCGAACCAGGCACAATCAGGTTGGTTTGAAGTTGTCACTGCAGGCATTGTGGTAGCATGTGCTGACCCTCCCTTGTGGTCCGCAGATCCCTTCGAATCCTTGGACTTCCTCCCACAAGACTTCCAGGTCTTGGGAGCTTGACCGGCTTTACCACCACCCTTCTTCCAACATTTGTTGCTCTGGTGACCCTGTCAACCACAGTTGTAACAATTTCCTAAGAATTTGCGGTGCTGACCCTTGTTCCCTTTAGAAGCATCCATTGCGCCAAAAGCAGCATCATCAGAGCCTTCCAACTTGCCCTTGCCCTTTCCCCCATCCTAGAGAGTGAGCCGATCAAATTTGTCAAGCACAATGTCAATTAGGTCATCAGAGGTGATGGATGCTTTCTGCAGGCACATAGTAGCGGACAGAGATGCCAGCCCAGGGTTATAGAAACAAGGTAAGGACACATACATGATGTTGAAAAGATCCTCATCAGGCACAGCACGCCCGATTGATGCTAATTCCTCACACAGAGAAATGATTTTGTCTATATGCGCACATGTGTCACCATCCTCCTTCAGCTTGATTTCACCAAGTTGACATTGCAGTACTGCCCCAACAATGAGTGAGCACTTTTCGAAAAGAGCGCTAAGTGTGGCAAAGTATTCCTGCAAGGTCATTTTGCTGAGGAGACTGTTGGAGATATCCTGATAGCGCCATATGGACTTCCCCTTATCTCTCTTATCTACCATGTACATTAATAGATAGATAAGAGAATACTACATATGGGCTGAGTAGTCGACAGGTATCCCTGTCGATTATTACTCAGTCCAGGTCCATGGGTGCATTCGCTCCACTAAGCCATTCCACCTTCTACCCTATTCTTCAACATAATCAACTACCCCCACCTGCAGCATGTCCGACACTACTATTGATGCACAGGTGATGCCATCTGCATTCCTCCGAGTCGTCCTGTTAAGTACACTCAGTACTGAATGGATCAGAACTATATATTGTATACCTGTTAAGTACACTACAAGGTATCAATATGAGTAAGAAAAGAGAAGTAGACGAGTATCTCACCTCAGTACTGAATGGATCAGAACTGAGGTGTACGAGTCACGTTGAACGAGAGTTTATCTACGCGGATTAAGTAATCTGAATCTAACCAAGTCCATTTGTAACATAGTAATAATACAACACTCCCCCTCAAATGGAAGGATATAAACCGAGTTCTTGTGCAAAGTGCTTCGCTTTTATGTTAGGCAATGCTTTTGTAAGCATATCAGCAACCATATCTGCAGTAGGACAATAAAGAAAATGAATGGAACCATGCTCAACACTGAAATGAATAAAATGGTATTGTAAGTTGATGTGTTTCGTGTGCGTGTGATAACTGCCGTCCTGTGTGAGAGCGATGGCGGATTGGTTGTCACCGTAGAGTACCGTTGGAAGTGTGAGCAGCCTGAAAATCTCTTTGAGAAGATGATGCAGCCAGATAGCTTCCTTAGTGGCATGGGTAGTGGCCACATAGTACTCGGATTCGGCAGTTGCATCTAATGAGCTCCTGTTTCTTTGAGCCCCATAAAATCGCTCCCCCATCAATGAGAAAAGCGAAACCTGTAATAGCTCGTCGATGCTCCTGAGTAGCGCCATCCGCGTCAACATAGCCCACAAGTCCTTTCGGGCGGGTCCCGAATGTGAGCGCAAGATTCAGTGTGCCTAAAAGATTTGCTGAACCACCTCCCAATGACCCCAACCTGGGTTTGTGTTGAACTGAGAAGTGGCGAAAGCAACGTCGGGCCGTGTATCAACAGAGAGATGAATCAAATGTAGACAAGAGTAAGTCTCAGTGACTGTGGTTAGAGTCAACTAGTATATTACCTATAGACGAGAGTAAGTCTACAGTAGAGTAAGTATGAGTTACAATGATATGTAATGAGTATCTTACCTCAGTGACTGTGGTTAGTGTTGAATGAACGATAGTTCGTTCCACATTTGGTAGTACTTACATAATCTTATGTATATATATTCGAACTCCACATCTGAGTTCTAATAGCATCTTGTACTCAAACCACTACATGCTAACCTCAACCTCCTGTCTGAACCTTCAGTGAGTCTAGCCCTTTGCTAGATTAGTCTTCAGGTGACCAGCTGCTGCCATATGGCGCGCTGTCACTTCATCAGGTTATGAGCCCTGGTAGCCAAAGCGGTACCTCGCGCCCTTATGGCTGCAGTACCTGCTAGCTCCAGAAGGTTCACTGTTGTGCGCGGAAACGCTGCACACAGAGGTTGTAAACCTGCACCATTGCGCTTCATTGCTGCATGGTTTTGTACCTCCAGTAGGGGGAAACTATGCTGGTTCATTACGCTGAC